>JAZGTK010001415.1:23581-40437 GCA_036877625.1 Ambastaia sidthimunki
GGTCGGGTTACACAAAATTACGTCATGCATTGATCACGTGACTGATTTTGGCCAAGGGTGGCAGAGTCTAAATTGTTTCACCATAGTTGTTGGAACGTGTGAATAAAACGATTGTTTTCGTGGTTATTTATTATTATTATGAATTTGTTGGAATAACGGTGCAGTTTAAACTATACAGTGATCGGTGTCTTAAAAGGCTGGATAATTGTAAATATTTGTTTCTTATGGACTGACACTGCAGTTGCATCCGTGCGCGTCTCGGTTCTGACAGATGCGCATGTCACGTGATTTCCCCACGATTGCGATTTTTCTCATAAGTGCATTTGTGCAGTCTTTGTGCGTCACGATGTCAGTGTAAACGCACCTTTTTCTGATATATATGCCTCTTCCTTTGGTCTGTTGTGACCCCCCCCACTTTTGTCCCCCAAGCACCAAAGTGAAACTCCGCCTATACTGAAGACCCGGTGGAAGAGGCGACAGTTCGTGCCCGGTGCGTGTTTTTTGACGGGGATGTTTGCGACAAAAGTGATCGACAACAGGACCGAGACCGACTCCAGTGTCCAAGTGTAAACACGTGGATAGATCAGCTGTTTTACGCTGGATCTTTAAAGCCCGAGCCGATCTGGACGCGAGATCTAGTGCGCCTGGTTTGATTTCAAGGGGATTAAAGTTTTTCGTTTACTACCTCAGAATGAGCGACCTGGAGGAAGACTTTGCCAAGATTTTAATGCTGAAGGAGGAAAGGATACGAGATCTGGAGAGGCGCTTGGTGGAGCGAGAAGACGAGATAAACGAGTTGAAGAGAAAGCTGCACAAATGTCAGTCCGTTTTGCCGTGCGCGCAGATCGGACCCCGGACGCACCGAGCGCAGGGAATATCAGCCGAACCGCAAACGCACCAGGACCTATCAAACCAAAGCTTTCGGAGAGTTGCCAAATCTGACAGGTGAGAAATACCAGAAATTGCAGTTTTTATACATGTGCTTGTTGCTTCTGCGCATTTCGTGTGGCGTCTTTTAATAGTTTCATACTTGGCGCTATTGCATCAGTGCATCGTTTAAGATATCAGGGCATGAATGGAAAACTCATGATGACAGGGCATCTTTGTGACAGAGCAGGAGGTGGAGGAGAGAGAAAGTATCATTGATCTAACCCATCATCATCGTCAGCTCCCAGGGGGCTCTGCGCACAGGAAGCCTCGCGCATTATCGGCTTTTAGGGTTTGAACGTGTAGCGCCCAAAAGCCTGTCTGAGGATATTTAATACGCCATTAGAAAGTGCTTTGTTTGACCATATGGTTCCCCTCCCATCAGCTTTATCCCTGATTCTCTGAGCGAATCTTTATAAAAGACATGGCAGAACTTTCTAGGAAATAACTCACAAGACAAGCTCGGATTCTTCCAAACCAGATCGTGTTCTTGTTAAATCTGGCATGCGTCTGCATTTACATTTTTATCATTTTAAGCAAATTTCATAACTAACATCATTCTGTGACCCTGTGAAAAATATTAACAGCATCACCACACGTTTGGGTTGCATGCAGCAATGGCCACTAGGGGGCAGATAAAGTTGTTGTTTATATACAGCACATCAGTGAAGAGACATCACTAATGAAAGAAGTAGTTTAATAGTCTTTGAAATTACCCCTCGAGCAGATTATATTTAATTATGTATTTGTGACAGTTTTGTATAATGCGTATAATGACAGATGTCCTGGACTAATGATGTTTCCAACCTTAATGATTTCATTATGGAAGATGCAGAGAGATAAAAGTGGTTTGTAGCTTAATGAGCACTGAGACCATATGACCATAAACAAACGGTTCTAATAATGCGTCATTATCTGATTCTGGCGTTTCCAATAAGAACAATAATTACTGACAACTTTACCTAAAGTTACACATCTTGGTAGTGATTTAGAGGTACTGTACACCACAATGAGTTGACAGTTCCTCGTGACTCCAATGTAACATTGTGATCATAATGAATTAGGTAGTAAATTAAATTCCGCTTTACACGCCTGTTACACTGATATAATAAAAAAATATAAAAAATCTTGACAGCATAACCCCAGCTTACAGGAAATGTTCCTAAAACATTGGCTAATATTCTCTAAAAGTTCTCTCAAAATGTTCTTACATTAGTAGAATATTTTGATATAGAAGTTGTATATATCAAAAACATTATTCTGAAGTTGTTAGTGGAACATTTTAAAAACAATAAAAAATAACGTTCCTATTAACCAAACAAAAATACAACATCTTAAAAACTGGACGTTTTGAATGTTCCTAGAATTTTCAAACTAAACATTTTTTAAATAACATTTAAAACATTTGTTACTTAATGGAAACATTAGGGAAACATTCTTACAACCTAAAATGGTTCTTTGGGACAGTCACAACAGAGTTAATGAATGTGGTTAATAAGTGAATGATAATTTAATGTTATTTAGTCCTTCACTGACTATGTGCAACAAATCCTCCATCAAATTCTCTTTTTTCTGGACACAGTCTAAGTTGAACTCAAGAGAAATACAGATTTTCATAGGAGAGTGTCCAATATTCAAGGCAGTTGTCAAGGGTTTGTCTCCTGAATAAACATTTGTGTTGGTCTGTGTCAGTGAGATGTTGTTGGTGACATCCAAAAAAAAGAGTTGGTGCACTTGTAAGGGATCCAAAGAGACAAGATGGCGGCAAATGAGAGTCTGTGGCAGAAGAGAGCAGCCACACTAGTCATGTTACAACAGATCGTCTTTCCATCGATCCACAGAGGAAGAACCCGGCAGGAAGAGTTTATAGAGGTGAAATTTAAAGCCTGTTTTCCTGGGAGAGGAGGTTTCAAGGGCAACGACAGCAAGAGAGAGATGGATGGACAAAAAAAGCGCATTACAGAAAAAGAAATAATCATTTTTAGATTGTTTAGCTTATTTTATCCTTAGCTTAGTTTATCCTTTGAGATTTCTGTACGATTAGCCAAAGAAACACAACGTTTAGGTGCTGTTGTGGGCCTCTGACATCTTTGGCCAAGTGGTTCCAGTTTTGGATGTAAGAGATGAGTAGTTTGTCTTAAACTTATACCAGCTTTTAGACTATACGGTGAAGGTTAAGACTCATGTTTAGCATCACAACCCTGTTTGACCTGCATTGTTGCTACTCAGCATCATTTTTCATATATTTCATCTCTCTGACACCAGATGGCGCCTTTTGTCCTTTCAAATGTTGTCAGCACACAAACAAACCCTTTAAAGCCAAACATGAGGCAGCTCTCCTCCAGCTCTCCAGACTGCTGATAAATAAACTATTAAAGCTGGTCACATGTGTTTTATATGCCCCACTAAAAAGTGTCAGCTTGCATGATATTAACGACAATAACTTGCCATCATGCATAAAACACCATTATAAAATATACCATCAAAAGTGCCACTTGCCTTAATGTGTTTTCGTTTACATTTAAATTTAGTTTCAAAGCTTTATGTTTAAACATAGAAAACCATTGCTTGAGGAAACAAGTATTTGTGTTACTGGACTGAAAACCTACTGACATATTAGCTAGTCCTTCTCTGTGTGATGTTTGGTTTTATTTTAACTAATGTTTCTTTTAGGACTGACTTTGCAGTCTTATTCTAATTTAAGTGATGTGGACTTTAAGCACAACATCAGCTTGACAACTGTTGAATTGTGGTTTTATTAAGAGGCAGTATAAGGTTATTTCAGCAACGCGTCGCAGGAGACCAGCGGCGCATCCGTCTGACTGTCCAGGAATCCCGCGCTGCTCTGACGCACGCGACGGTTTTTGTCTCGTCACTACACGCGAGCGACGCGCGCTCACACGGACACGCGTCTGTCAGTGGCGTGAGGGTTTTAGCGCTGGTTCCTTTCTTTTCTTCACACGGATACCCAACAGTTTTCTCAACGGGTTCCTCTGACTTCATAGTTCCGAATAGAACAGTTCCGAATGGTATAGGAACTGTTTAGTGGGAAGGGGTTCTTTTCTTTCTTTTAGTAAAGTTACTAAAAGTGCAGTTCTCGGTTTTATTCGGTTGTGTTCGGCTTTTATCGGTTTGGGAAGGATGATGATGGGGACTTTACGCGACCTCCAGTACGCTCTTCAGGAGAAGATCGAAGAACTGAGGCAGCGAGACGCGCTCATAGACGAGCTGGAGCTCGAACTGGACCAGAAGGACGAACTCATCCAGAAGCTGCAGAACGAGCTGGATAAGTACCGTTCCGTGATCCGCCCGGCGACCCAGCAGGTCCAGAGCCGCTCGGAGGAGCATCAGCGCACCAAACGACAGGCGATCAGCGCCGAACCCGCAAACGTCCAGCAGCTGAGTCACGTGACCCTGCCCAACGTGCCCAAGAGCGCAAAGTATGTTACATTATAAAGTGTGATGTTACCATTATCCAAAAATAACATTAATACGTCAAAACCATAAAACAGTATCAATAATTTAATTTCTTTGATCAAATTCTACTCTGAACTTTATAATTACAGCTTTAAAGTTATCAAATAGTCTTACTGCATAAAAATCATAAAATCATCTTACTGGTACACATTTAAAATTGTAGTTGCTAGTGCAGATGGTAATTTTCAGTGAATTTCCATGGTAACCGTAGCGCCTGGTAGATATCTGATGATAATACATTTACTGTAGAGACAGTAACTGTTGTAACAATGGATGGCATTTCGGCAGGAAATATGGTTACCATGGCAACGTGAGGAGGCAGTATCACGTGAATCCGAAAACTCAAAAAGACAAACGAACTCATTATGTTCTGTTTAAAATGGCATTCATTGACATTTACATAAGCACATCAGTGATGATACTCCGGAAAAGTTGAATTTTCCACAATAAAACAGGAAAAACGTGCCAGTACAGCTATGAGCAGCTATGGTGACCCAGCTAACTAGGGTACGTTGTACGAACGTTTCTATAATGTTTCCATTAGGTAACAAAAACGTTAAAAATATTTTTTGAAAGTTGTACTAATTTGTGTTTTTAGACACATTAATGTTATTTCTTTGTTATTAAAACATCATTTAAACATTTTTTATTCAGTAATGTTTATCAAATGTTCCACTAACAACTTAAGAATAGCATTTCTGATATACATAACACTAAAAATGTTCTACTAACGTAACTGCAAAAACATTTTCTGAGCACTTTTAGAGAGCATTAGCCAATGTTCTGAGAGCGTTTCCTGTTAGCTGGGCAGGTTGGGGGAAGAAATAGTGAAGGGCTTGTGTTGTTGTGACACTGTATAAAAACTGCTTTGTTTAACGGACTGATAATATATTTGCTTATCAAAGCGATATGATACCGTCCAGCAGGTGGATCATAATCATTTGGTTCATGTTATTTACATGATCATCTCTTGTGCAGACTAAACAATAACTCTGGACATGAAAGATCTTTGTGTTGCAACCTGCAGCTCCCCTCTAATTAATTTGCATCTAGTGGTTTAGCATCACAGCAGCAGCATTGTTCTGCTTCTAACCAGCGGCCCAGCTGACAGGGAACATTCTCAGAACATTGGCTAACGTTCTGTAAAAGTTGAGTTCTAAAACGTAAAAAGTTGAGCTAAAACTCTGAGGTTCAAAAACATTTTTGCAGTAACTTTAGTAGAATGTTTTTTAATGTCCTATATCGTATATAAAAAACGTTACTCTTAAATTGTTAGTGTAAACAATTAAAATGTTCCTATAATGTTATCATAACCAAGCAATAATGTTAATACAGCCAAAAGAACTGGATGTTTTAACATTCCTAGAACTTTCCAAAAGCATTTTTAATGATTTTGTTGCTTAAAATAAATGTTAGGGAAACGTTCTAACAACCTAAAACCGTTAAGTAGGTTGGGCCTTTCCATCTGCTGCCTCTAACATTTGACCTCTCAGCACTGTATTTATTTACAACATAACCTTGTTTGGTACAGAAAAAGCCTTTGAACCCACAGCGGAGTCTGTATCGCTCGTCTTGCTCTTCGTATCTTGAGCTAATGAGCTCCTCAAGAAACGATTATGAAAAAACTTTCATAACAGCATTTGTTGGGCTGTTAGATGGAAATGAACTGACATTAATGTTGCTTTAGTCTGTGAAAGGCCTAAAATGTGTTGCAGGAAGGTTCAATATCTTTGTGTGTGGTCAGGGAGATGTTATTGTTGGATGAACAATCCTTTCGTCTTTATTTTGCTTGTCTTTCTTTGATAAAGTAAGCATTAATCTGTCCTGTTGCGTGCTTTGGTTTTATTTTTATTAGCTGTAAACACAAGTACTCTGGTTCACCTAAGATTGAATTATCGAGATTCTTAACATTTGAATTTTACTGCCGCAGTCTCTCTGTCTCAGAGTTTTATCCTGTTTCTGTTTTATTCAGTCATTTACCGTTGCAGTGGCACCTGATAGACTAAAAATGATGAAAGAGCAAATGTTTTTGATCTAAGATTTTTTGAAGTCTTGATTGAAATATTTGCTTTGAGCTGCCCTCTGATACCAGACTGTCGGCTGTATTCTGAAATGACTGAGAGCTGAGGTTTTATACTTTGACAGGAAAGACTGCATTGGACTCTTTGGCCTTTTCGATAGGAGTCTTCATCAGAAGAAGATGAACATTGTCACATTTTTTGACGTTTGCATTAATTCTTTCTTTAATTACTTCTGAGAATTCATTGTCTAGTTTGACGTGTTTTTCATTCGATTAATACAATTTGCAGGACTTTACTGTTGGTAAAAATTCTGTACTGCAGCTTCAGTTTCACGTGCAAAATCCATTTGGCGTCTGCATAGCAGGACACGCTGCGCCTGTCACGTCTCCACGTCCACAATTTACTTCAATTTACTCAGCTTTGAGCCTTAGCATACTTTGTCCTTTTAAGGGAGGCAGTTTGTAGACGTGTGATGTGAACATCCTTCTGCAAAAGGCTTGGAGTTAAAAATGAAGTCAAACAGCGGCTGAAGTGTTGTGGATATTAGGGAAGGCGGTCACTGGTCCGGTTCTGGTCAGAGGTCATGTGCTGTAAATGAGGCCAGTGATCCTCGTGTCTCTGCTGGATATAAAACATCTCCCCTGACTGTTCCTCCAGAGAGCCGATGTCCTCCAGTATACACACAGACATAAAAATGCCACAGAAGTTCGGTGGGATCACACAAGTCCAGCCACACACATCTGGCAATATCTGTAATTTATGCTTGCAAGCTTCACCCATAGAAACAAAAAATCACAGATGAGATCTCCTTTATATCTCAATTGTTTCTTCTAGGCAGCAAAAAGATGTAAATTTTTGCTTAATTCTCCTGTGTTTCAGATTTAGCTCCCTAGGTCCCTACAGTGTCATAAACAGTGCTCATATTTGCCAAGAAACCAATGTCTAAAAAAAATTAAGAGATGTCCCATAAAATGACAAATTTTATGGGCTATATTATTAGCTGTGGTTTTATAGTCACAGTAATAGAGCTTTTCTCGTAATGTATGTCAACAAATCTTTCATTTGTGTCTGTTTTATTTCTCCAACATTTTTTAGGAGAAACATCTAAGATAACGTAACTTGACATAAGAACAGATAGCTTCATTACGTCACCAGAGAGATTAAAGTAAATTCTCTGGGTAAGACTGTCTGTGCGCATCAGAGTAAAATGGAAAAGGCTCTACAGAAAGTACTGGAAAAAAGTAAAAGTTCTGTTTCTGCTCATGGTGGAGCGTGTCTGTGGAATGTAAACATGTGTGAGGATCATAGGTAAGCATCTGTGGGATTTAGCAGATAAATCAGGTGTCTGGCATCAGCCCAGGTCCATGAAAACAGAACAGCTTCTGTCAAAATAATCATTCTCTTTGTTGAGAGACATTTAGAGGTGCCCGGAAGTGTCATATATATGATTTGCCACAAACGAATACTACCCTATTATTTGTTTTTAAAACTACAGTCATCTTGAGCTGAGCATTGTTGAAATCTGCTCTGAAACTCGAGTGGAAAAATATATGAGACTTTAAAGTTTTCATTTGCTTCAGTTTAAACTCATTGCTGTCTAGGAAAAACAACTGAGATGTTGTTATGTTGTGTCGTTCAAACAAGCCCAGCAGTGTTTTGATAGCGTCACAGTGTTTACACTCTTTGTAAGCTAACCTGTAAATGGTTTTACGTACAGTTACATTATATTTCTGCACATTAAACTAGGAAGAAAAAAACTTTAAGACTTTAAATTCCTAAATTCTATGTTTTTAAATTCAATGAGGTGTAATTCAGGCCCATCTTACAGTGTTTATTACACAATTTAATTATTTCTATTTGTGTATCTGTGTGTGTTTGTGTCTGTATGTGTGATGCAAACCTTTGCAATCAGGCTTGTTTATCTGTTGTTGTGATTATTTACATCCGTCTCCTCATAAATATTTGAATCTGTTTATCCAGTGGACACACATTCTCTTTATTGAATGAAACAGTCGTTTTTAACATCTCTTCTCACTCTGCAGGTCTAAGGAACTGATCAAGTCAGCGATCTTGGACAATGACTTCATGAAGAACCTGGAGATGTCTCAGATTCAGGAGATAGTGGACTGCATGTATCCAGTGGATTATGATAAAAACAGCTGTATTATTAAAGAAGGGGACGTGGGCTCGCTTGTCTACGTTATGGAAGGTGAGCTGCAAGCTTTTTTTAAAGGGAGTACGAGACGGTTTGTGTTTTATATTTGTGTGAATGTGCCAATGTTTAAGTTTTTTCAAGATAAAATTCAGTTATATTCCAAAAATGACTGAAAACCCCATTGAAGTTGCCCATACGGCAGATATTTTAAGACTTAAAGGAATAGACTGAAAATTGATCAATAAAACTTTTCATTTTTGGGTGAACTATTCCTTTAAAGAAGCGGCTGTGGGAGAAAGAGTGTTCATACATTTCTATTTATTTTATTGGCTGGCAGTTACTTCAAAAACCGCTTTAAGGGTGTGTGTGTGTGTGTTTGTGTGTGTGTGCTGTGCTGTAGAATATCAGAGGTTAAACATTGAGTTTCTGCTCCAGATCTCTCAGTGGATCCATGATATTGACTCTCTGATTAGATGCTCTTGATTAGGTGTCTGTTTAATTGATCTAGTCAAAGAAAGCAAATCTCATGAGAGCTGTTAGACTAGCTTAGGGTGACCAGATACCTAAAATTTACATTTATTCATTTGGCAGACGCTTTTATCCAAAGCAACTTACAGTGAATTCAAGGTTTACATTTTTATCAGTACTTGTATTCCCTGGGTTCGAACCCACAACCTTTGCGCTGCTAACGCAAAACTCTACCAGTTAAGCTACAGGAATACAGAAATCTTTGAGAAATCTTAATTTACCCCCGACTTGAATGCAACAATGAAATGTTTGTCATTCAGTTACTTATGCATTTTATTATATAGAAAAGATGCACTAATATGTTCTTTGTGGTATTTTAATTCTGTTTCATCAACAATAAACATTTTAGTTTGACATTTTGACAATAAACATTTTCTTCATTCAGAAGATATAGACTGGCCCGGCATCTTCAGTGACCTCCTCTCCAGGGCCAGATTATTCAGATGAAAATTCAAGAGGGACTAAACATTATTTAATAAAATAATAACTATAATATAACATTATTAGATGACACTGAGGAAACTAAAAAAAAAGACTTTTATCTCTGAATATCAACCCACATAAGAAATACATATCAATAATAAAACATTTAAAATAATAAAAAAAAATATCATATCTTACTCTATTCTGTCTTCTTTCCATTTAAACCCCATTCAGAGAGAAAAATGAGCAGTTTTGAAAATTGACCCACTTCTGAAAGTATGTTGAACTATGGCACAAATGGAGGCAGTCCAGCCGTCAGATATTTGTACAGATGATCACTTGGTTCAACTGGAGGATTCTGACTCACAGCTGCTGTGTGCAAAACCAAACTTAGCCAGAATGTGAACATGCCACTGTCATTTGCTTTAACATTTCAGTACTACAAACTCACGGCATGTTGATTAAACGTTTAAAACATAGTTTTCTGTCCAGCCTTCTTTTTAAATAAGTTACAGTGTCATACAGACAAATCATCTGAATATTTTAGTTATTTGCATAAGTCATTTGCATAAAGAAATTGCAATAGAATATGCATAAGTAGACTTAATAATAAAATTTGATGATACAACGTTCCCAGATACATCAGCCTATCAATCATTTTTACAGTTTCTTGAAAAATCTGCATTATTTATATTTATTTGCAACTTTCAGTTAATCATTTTTCTTATTTTGGTGACATATGTAAAAAGTGGGTTAGAACTGTCTTGGTTTTTAATGTTCCTGATTGATCAATACATCTGTCTCTGATGTCATTATTGTGTCACTTCCTGATTAATCAATACATCTGTCTCTGATGTCATTATTGTGGCACTTCCTGATTGATCAATACACGTCTCTGATGTCATTATTGTGTCACTTCCTGAGTAATCAATACATCTGTCTCTGATGTCATTACGTCTGTCAATTTGTGTGGTTTAATAGGAGAAAAGGACGAGAAGAGTCTTTGTGTTCATGATGAAATGGAGGAACACTTGGTTTGAATTAAAGGATTTTGTTAGTCTGACTCCAGAGATTTAGTGCTTTTGTGGTCCAAATTAGGCACTTGTCCAGCACACCAAATCCTGGCACAAACAGAGAGAGAGAAAGCCTATCTGCTATATACACTCTCAGAACACATTATTCTGTTTGTTGTTTCTCTATAATAATAAAACCAATAGAATTAAACATACAAAAACCCATTTTCACTAAATGAACATTTGCAGATATTTAGAGAGAACAGAGGATTTGGAGATAAGAGAGAGGATAAAAGATGACCATTTCTTTAGGATTCTCTCATAGCTAACAATTTTAGGTTGCAAGAACGTTTCCCTAACATATCATTAAGTAACAAAATGTTAAAAATGCTATTTTGAAAGTCCTAGGAACATCCATTGTGTTGTGTAAATGTTTTGCTTGGCTTTAAAAATGTTAAGCAAACATTTTGTTAATTTCTGTAATGTTTTTAATAATGTTTATTTAATTAATGTTTTTACTGTTCCACTAGCAACTTAAGAATAATGTTTTGATATATATGATATATAACGTTATATAAGTTTTTATATATGTTTTTTAAGTATATACTATATATAAGTTTTCTGATATCTTTGAGAGAACTTTAGAGAACGTTAAGCCAACATTCTGGGTACGTTTCCTATTATTCCTGCTCTTCACAGCAGGACTTCAGCCCATCTGACAGCGGCAGTAATGGATGCTATAGATTGCAAAGGCAGAAAGACTTTGATGTCACATGAACTCTCCAATCAGACGTCAGCTTTGGAAGAAAGCCTCAAGTTCCTGTAGCTCAACTGGTAGAGCATTGCGTTAGCAACTCAAAGGTTGTGGGTTCGATCCCAGGGAATGCAAGTACTAATATAAAAAAAATGTATACGTTAAATTCACTGTAAGTCGTTTTGGATAAAAGCGTCTGTCAAATGAATAAATGTAAGTTAAAATCCCACAGTTAAAAGCCAGTGATGACGATCATGAAATCAATAATAGTGATCTGGCCTTAATTGACCAGCATTTCAATTCAAAATCACATTAGGTAAGTCCCCAGCAAAATAAAATCAAATTTGTAAAATGTTTGTAGAATAACATTTCCGATGCTTTTTGTTACTTACAATTGTTAGCTAGGGTCATGTATACTTTGGTTTAAAAGAAGCCGTTGTTGAGGAGATACGTTGGGCTGGTGAGTGTTTAAAGTCTCGGTCACGTGAGATGGCTGTTCCAGCTAAAATAATTAGTTCGGCCTTACGAACAGAGAGCCAGGGCAGGAAATGATGCCATACTATTATTGTGCACTGAATGTCATACTAGTCTGTGTGCCAAAGTCGCCATGCTAATTAGCCTCAATCTGAATAAATTAAGACACGCTTAATGACCGCAGATAACGTCAGCCCTGAAATTACAGCTGCTGCATCTGTTGCATGAATTAATGCATGTTTTCAGTGCATCGCATTACCCCAGAGTTATAATCCAGAGAAACATGCAGCTGGTTTTGACCTCCGTGTGGAAAGACACTTTTACCTGCTTTCAAAAGACAGATTTCTTCAAAGAAACAAATTGCATTTGCAAATTGCGTAATGCTGAATTGCTAAATGCACACATATTATAAACATTGTTTACAAAACGTCAGTAAAGATATTTAATTATTGTCCTTTAAGAGGGTTTTTAGTATATTTTGGATCGGATGCAAGGAGGAACTGTTAACTTCTGTTAAAACTGGCACGACAATATGAAGTTGGCCAAACCTTAACAACGTTGTTGATGTAGAATGTAACGAAGTCCATGTGGGCGGGGACAAATAAACCAATAATATTGCAGCCCTACATGGTTCACTTTTAATAATTCGATCAAATCATGATGGATTGAATAAAGTCCTGACCTCTTATTTCCTGTTGAATGTTTGGTTTTACTCCGATGTACAGAATACAGATTCTCTTTCAGCCTGCAGAGCAAACACAAAACAATCTGCCATCATTTAATATCTGTCTTCAGTGGGCTTATCTGCGGCCCGCTCTCTTTATTTCAGCCCATGCATTATTTCTTTCCTCCCTGTTTGAACGCTTAGCATCTGTTCGTGAGTTAATAATGTTTGTGTAGTAGAGCCCATGTCAGTGGACTATCTCTCTCTCTATCTCTCTCTGTCTCTCTCTCTCTCCTCTTATCTTTGTGAATCATGGGCAATAGTTGATTAGCTGTAGGACATTAATGGGAGTTCAAGCAATGCCTGGGCTGCTGTGAACCATACGGCTTAATAATCACGACAGGGCAAACATTACCCAGCTAACAGGGAATGTTCTCAGAACGTTGGCTAATGTTCTCTCAAAGTTATCAAAAATGTTTTTGCAGTAATGTTAGCAGAATTTTATGTTCCATATATCTATATGCTATATATCATATATCAAAAATGTTAGTCTTAAGTAGTTAGTGGAACATTTAACAAATGTTAAATAAAGTTTAAATAATGTTCCTATTACCAAGCAATAATGTTAATTCAATGTCTATTGAATCCCTAAAACTTGACGTTTCCATTAAGTAACAAAAACATTATGGAAACATTCTTGCAGCCTAAAACTGTTAGCTGGGTATTGGCCGGGGAACTGTCATCTTGTGGCTGCAGCCTTTATGTCCCATGTTGCATCATGGGAAATTTTCCATTCCCTGCCAAAGAAACATGTTGGGAAATGTAATCAGTTGTTCTCAGTGATGATTTTGACCATGAGGGTCAGAGCTTCCTGTCTCTGATGGGGGAGGACCTGAAGGTCACACTATTGTACAATATTACTTCCTGTTTGTGTGGTGAGTGTATGAGCTTTGGGGAAACAAATTTCAGCAGTTAAATTGCAGCTTGATCAAACTCTAAGCTAAAGCTTCGAATTTTAACTCTGTTTGATCTTTGTTTTAATTAACTCACTTTAACTCTATTACAGTAACGTTCAGTTGAATAAATGCTGTAGATGATGTCGATCAATATTTCATAAATTCACAGATGTTTATTGTAGTGTACAGCTCCAAACAATAAACGTCCTTTTGCCCAGATAACAATTTTAGGTTGTAAAAATGTTTCTCTGATGTTTCTATTAAGTAACAAAAATGTTAAAATTAGAAAATTCTAAGAATGTTCAAAATGTCCAGTTTTTTAGACGTTGTATTAACGTTATTGCTTGGTCATAAGAATGTTTTATAAACATTTTTAAAAAACGTCTCACTAACTACTTAAGAATAACATTTCTGATAAATAATATATAACGGTAAAAAACATTATACTAACATTGCTACTGTTTTTTGATAATTTTGAGAGAACCTTTAGAGAACTTTAGCCATTGTTCTAAAAACGTTCCTTGTTAGCTGGGTGTGTCCCCATCTGTAACACAAAGCATATTATAATAACAAAGCATGTATTGTGCAATATTATATGTAGTATATTAATATTAAAAAAAATCGTAATGCATGTTTAAATGTTAAAACTTTCAGCCTGTGCAAATGTGTCAGAGAATGTTTGTCAATCATGCTGAATGTGTAAAACAAACTCACATTAGCCTGTGTTACATTTTTAAACAATTTGTTTAAATGACTAGAACGCATTGTAATGTTCTTTATTTTAATTGCCCATTTTAATTGTGTCTTAAGTCTCCAAATGCTTTTTGGGTCACTGCATAAAGGTTTAAAGGACTGTATGACTTACTGTAGATTAATTTGAGTTCATTTTCATGTTTGACATGTTTGATTAAGTCCAGCAGCGTTGATAAGCTGTGTTCATATTTCATATTTAGTTCCTCAATGGCTCAGTTACTGACAGACCAATTTTATGCTGGACTCTTATGACCTGTTATGGGACTTTACTGAATTCTTAGCTTGCTTTGAATTTTATCTTGTCTGTACACTGACATTAAGGGGAGAAGGTTATTTGCATAGCCTAACCGCTCATTTTAATGTCATCTTAGTGCATTTGCTTTAATGGTTATATTTTGTTATCTGTAGACACGCTAGACACAAAATTTTCCAGCAACCAAATGATCTTAACTACATGAATATAGATATATTAATGAAATTGTGACATCATGTGTATGTTCCTTACGGTTCTTAAACATTAGACTGGAGAGTCTGAGTGTTTTTTTGCATAACCTCATGTTGGTGACACATGTAACATGTGGTGTTCCTGTAGCTCAGTTGGTAGAGCATTGCGTTAGCAGTGCAAAGGTTGTGGGTTCGATCCCAGGGAACGCAAGTACTGATAAAAATGTAAACCTTGAATTCACTGTATGTCGCTTTGAATAAAAGCGTCTGCCAAATGAATAAATGTAAATGTAAAATTTCTCGCTTCAGAATTGAAATATGAGGAACTGCATAACAATGACTTTTTGAATTCAGCTGTTCTTGTGACAGGTGCAGTTTTACAGGTGCAATTTTGTTTTTATTAATAGTGACCCAGTAACCTGCTGTTGATATATTTGCACACACACACACTCACACACACGCACACACACACATTAATTGCCGAGTTAATTTTGTGCCCTGGTCACACACAATACAAAGGTTTGATTGGGTTACGGACACATGAAGGTCATTCCACCCCATAATCCACTTCTGTCGGAGTTGAATATTAATGTTATAGTTCATCATCCGGAGATGAGGGTCATCAACTCTCTCTCTCCTGTAATACTCTCATTTCTTCTTACATGCATCTCATATAGTGTCTCTAAATGCCGGAGGTCACCTTCACACCCTTTCAGTTTTTTCTGCCTCTTTCTTGTGTCATATGGTCGTGGACAGGCAGGTGTCTGTCCTCACATGTCAAAATGTGAGAAATGCTTTATAACTTCCTGTTATTTTACTCACCCCCCAGAGAAAAGTATTTTCTTTGCGTTAGGAAAAAGTTGTATGTGCTTAAAGTGTTCTTAGTGTGTTTGTGTGCAAACTTTACTGAAACTCATGACTGTATAGCAATTAGTAAATGTTGTTTTTATGTCTGTTCAGAGGGGAAAGTTGAAGTTACCAAAGAGGCACTTAAGCTGTGCACTATGGGACCAGGAAAGGTGTTCGGAGAGCTTGCCATCCTTTACAACTGCACCAGGACGGCTACAGTAAGAAGTGAGTGCGCACACACACACACACACACACACACACACAGATGTTTCTTATTCTGGTGACTTAAGCAAACAAATCACACAGTATGACACATTTAGGGGTGTGTTGTTCACTACATACTGTGATATTAAACACAATTAGTTTCATTCCAGAGTTCAGCCCAGGACACATTTCTGTTCCCCCCGCTGTGTGATTTGCTCCGGGGGCAAATCATTCTCAGTATGACTGAAGACAAAAGTGACACCCCAGAAATGACTCCATCTGTGATAGTGATCTGTGCTCTCATCAGCAGAGAGGAGGCCAGGCTGAGAGATGCATGAAACGTGTGGAAAATTCATTTTTTCAGAGAACACGTTCTTTATCAGAGAACGTTCGTTGCTGTTTATTTGTGTTTCTGCGGGTAAAATAATGAAAAGAATAAGACAAAGATTACTATTATTATAGCTAATGCTCAGGTTTAGGGATTTAAACACACCTTAAGTATTAAATGTTAGCATGTAACTCATCCTGCTAACCAGCTAACAATGGGAGGTTGAAAGAATGTTTCCGTAATGTTTTATTAAGTTACAAAAACATTAAAAACGTTATTTTGAAAGTTCTAGGAACGTTTAAAACGTCCAGTAAGTTATGGTCAGTTATGGTTTGGGTTGTTTTTGACAGGAATGTTACAAGGCAAAATCACAGAATTGATTCTAAAAAGATTCTAGTTGCTTTAGAACTGGGTTCTCATTTTGTAATTGGTAATTGTTGATTACAAAAGCTGTAATTAATGTCCACTGATATCCCATAATTCCAGTTGTTTCCCTTTTAATCACATCATCTCATATCAGGCCTGTGTTTCTAAACCATTTTCGAGTCTTTCTCTCTTCTTATTCCGTTCTTCATTTCATTCTTTTTGTCCTCTGTGTCCTTTTTATTCTATCCTTTGCTTGGCTCTGTTTCTACAGCCTCCTTTCTTCTCCTCTGTCTGTGTTTATAGTTCCTGTGTTTCTGCACAGTCTCTGGTCCTCTGGTTGGGATCTGGGACAGGAAGTGAGCCGGGCTGGGATTAGAAGACATGCGTGTGTCTGATCTCAGCATAACACCAAATCAAATACATAAGATGACCCATGACCCGTGTGCGTGACTGTTATCAGAGCAGAACAACCTCTAATCTCACTCGAGAACTGAGCTTTTATTTTCACTTCAATTCAGTT
>JAZGTK010001416.1:0-40416 GCA_036877625.1 Ambastaia sidthimunki
TGACATATTTTCAGTTGTTTCACACTTTTTTGTTATGTATACAATTCCACATGTGTTAATTCATAGTTTTGATGCCTTCAGTGTGAATCTACAATTTTCATAGTCATGAAAATAAAGAAAACTCTTTGAATGAGAAGGTGTGTCCAAACTTTTGGTCTGTACTGTATGTGTGTATGTGTACATATTGTTTATGTATGTGTATTTGTGTGCACTTTATTTTTACATTATTTTTATTTTTCAAGTTTCAAAAGTACACTGTAAATATCCTTGGATATTTATTATTGTCATTTGTACAGCTGCTTTGCAACAATGTGCCATTGTGAAAAACGCTTTATAAATAAACTTGAACTTGAGGGTCGTAGATATGAGGGAAGCCAGGGTCTGCAGTGGGGAGCTGGGTGGGCGGACTGAGAACTGAAACACAAACAGAAAAGAAACAAAACGAGAACAACTGAAGTCTCAGACGCAGGACACGAAAAAGACAAAAAAACAACTCCTACTGTAGGGTAGGTTTAAACGACAAGGCAAGGCGAGACGAAAAATAAAAAACCAAAGTAACAAAAACACGGTCATGATATAAATTTATAAATCACTATTACCAGCTCTCCGTTTATAGCCAAGACAGTTACAAACTGCAGCTTTAACATGCCAGTGGAGAACTGGTCCTCCCAGTTGAGCCTGGTTTCTCCCAAGGTTTTTCTCCATCTATACGTCAGAGTTTTAGTTCTTTGCCACTGCTGGCATGTTGGCTTGCTTACTAGGAGACTGTTGACATTTAACTTAGTTTAGGTTTTGTAAATTGTTAACATTGCTTCTAGCATAATGATGTAACTACAGTACTAAAGACTCTACTATTTCATTATTTCTTTGTCTCTCATTCTTATTATTGTAAATCCATTATACTCCTGTGCTATAAAATTTAATATTTTTTCTATGCGCCATGTATCTCCATGTAAGCTGGAACGGCATATCTTGCTTAATATGATACCTATCATCTGTCATGTTAATTGGTTAAATGTTGCATAAACGTACATACTGTTTTAGTGAACAGTCTGAATACTTTACTTCTCATAGACCACTGAGAGAGGTATGAGCCTTCCCACATAATGACAGGTATTTCTAATGCACATCCATTTATTCAAATGGTCCAAGGACCAAATGTGTGGTAATTTTTATCAGCCATAACTACAAACCAACTATATGTACACTGTAAATATCCTTGGATATTTTTCACTGTGATTCGTACAGCTGCTTTGCAACAATGTGCCATTGTGAAAAGCGCTTTATAAAAAAACTTGAACTACAAACCTAGTATATCTTTAATAATATAAATTAATTTAATATTTATTAATATACATCTCATAATGAACAATAAAAATACCATTGCAGTAATACCATGTATTCTGTTTTCTGTGTTGTGCATGTTTAACAGTTTTTCTGTTTTATTTAGTCTATGTGAAGCTGCTTTGAAGCAATGCAACATTGTATAAAGCGCTATATAAATAAAATTAAATTGAAATGCTGTGAAATGCACATCAGACTGTATTCAGACACTCAATAATCATCATCTACAGCTGGAGTCTCCAGCTACTGGCCTGTCAGATATTTCACAGGTCCCTAACACATTTATATGTTAATCCTTAAAAACACAATGCAAATCAGATTTTAGAAGTTACTCCCTGCCTTCAGTTCAGCCTTAGTGTTGTCCTCAACAAGACAGAATAATGGTAACTAAAACAATTAATTTAAACAGATAGTTGTAGCTGTTGACGATAACAAACAAGTTGTGCGCTCACGTCAAAATTTTGGTTGTGTAAATAGTTAAGATGGTTGTATTTGAAGCCTCTGCTGGAGTCCGTTGGGCTCAGGGCCCCCAGATTATTTGAGTTCAAGACCAACATATTTTAAACCATCTTTATCCCAGCAAATCTAGCCCACGAACTAAAGGAGACTAAAATCTGCAAGATCAATCTGACCTCAGGTTTAAAGAAGAAGTGTATGAATTAAACACTGCAAAACGTTAACCTTCCTATATGGTCAGGATTGAGGATTTCTCTTTTGCCTGATGAAGCACAAATCCATAAATCTTAAACCATGATAAATTAGTTAAAGCTCAATCTGACCAGCTAAACTAAGAGATGAAAAACAGTTCAGTAAAATAACTGCAGCACAGAGGTGGAAACGTGTTATTTTGTTTCTTCTGACCATACCAGCAAGAGAAAATGAGAAGAACATGAGAAGAACAAGGCCGTCAATGAGAAACTGCAGCTTATAACAAACAAAAACACTCATTGCCAAAAACAACAACAACATTTCTCTCTTTTCTGCCAAAATATCAGAAACACAGCCTATAGTAAAGAAAAATCACAGGCGAAATCTATTTAATATCTTAATTATTTTTCCTAGACAGAAAAAAGATTAAAGCAAGATTAGAGCAAATGGAAACTTGTTCTTAAGTCTCCTGTGTCTCAGATATTTCTCCTAAGAAAGATCCAAAATTTCACAAATGTCTATGTCTATTAGTTTCAAGAGATCTCAACAATGTCACAAACTGAAATTTGCTAAAATAATACAAGTTTTCGCTGAGAGGAAACACATAACATACTGCAAACAGAAGTTCAGATTATAAATAAATGATTTGAGTTTGTCAATTAATGGTCTTGTTAAAGTGACTAACTGAAATCATCTAAGTGTTAAAAAAAAACTTTGCATGCAAATATTTTGCGAAAGAAAAACACTTTTATGAGGTGTATTACCAGAGTACTAATGTTAATGCACATTTATCAGAACCACACTCATTAGAGACTAAACACAAAGAATCAACAGTCTTCAGACTTTAGGCAGTTATTTTTCTGTTCTGACCTGACTGTTTAAATACTCCAGCCAGAAACAGCAATGTGTGTTTAACAGTATAACTCCTTCACTGATGCACTGAGTCAGCCGATGCTGAAAATGACTGACAGTTGTCAGTAAATGATGATGTCAGTAGAAGGAGTACTGGTTCTCCACAGCTCTAGTCCGACGGGAGCTGTCGCTGTCATGGTAGTCCTCAGCACTGGTGGCTGCGGGTTCAAGGAGTCTCTCTGCACTGTTACTGCGACTGTGGAAGCCGCTGGTTATCGGCGCTTCTGTACTGGGCTGAGCCATTGGTGAGGAGGATGAGCTGGATGAGAGTGTGGCGTCTGATGACAGGGCGGCACCAGACAGCTGATGTGAGGACTGACTAGTTTCTGTCCGACAGACAGCTGCTTCCTGCGGGAGGGCTGGGACATCTGCACACCACAGGTAAACCCAATAGACAAAATTCCATGACAATAGACATAATACTGGACAACAGCCATTAGGAATGAACCTGTTTGTGTTAAGGATATATCTATTGTTTAATAATAATAATAAAAATAAAAAAACCAAAATACAGTTTCCTATAGTAACACCATGGTTATTTAAAGTAACACCATGGTTTTTCCTGCTGGTCTCTTTTCGTGCAGAAAAATTGTTGGTCCACGTTTGAACCACACACTTAAACAAGCATCACTGTCTAAGGTGTGGCAGCAGGTGCTTCATATAAAGTGATCTACATACATTCACTGAGAGAAGCGTGAATCTGCTGAACCCTGCTCTGATCCGTCATGAGCATGTGTGTGTTTGGTACCTGCGAACGTTGGCTGGACTTGCACGTATGAACGCAGCATGATGTCTGTGGAGCCA
Source organism: Ambastaia sidthimunki (assembly GCA_036877625.1). NCBI lineage: Eukaryota > Metazoa > Chordata > Actinopteri > Cypriniformes > Botiidae > Ambastaia > Ambastaia sidthimunki. The sequence goes on from JAZGTK010001416.1 coordinate 3,709, forward strand.
CCAGACTCCAGAGGTATAGGGTGAGCGTGAAAGTGTTGTAACATTTCTGAGATGTTCTGGAACCAGAGATGGTGCACGTGACACTGACCGTTATCATTAACAGATAGCCGCAGGTGCTACAAAACACAAAGATGACACAAAACATCACAGCGTTCATCCATGCAGACTCAATATAATTAAGTTAATATAATCAAAATAAATAAGTTCTCAATATAACATGTATTCATGAACACACACGTTACAGCATCATGCTGTAGAATGCTCTGTCAAAAAAAATATGTGCAATAAAAAAAAACATATAAAATAAAAAAAATGCTGAAGCCTCCAGAGTAAAAGTTGGAATAAAATAGAAACACACTGAACTAGAATAAGCTTGTTTTACTGGACAGACTTCAATCCTTTAGACATATAACATTACATAATATATGATATATCCTATATATCCTAGACATAAATCAGACCCAACAGTTTTTAAATCAATATAAAATTATAAATCAGTATTATCAGCTCTTCATATTTATTCAAGAAAGTTAAATTGCAGCTTTAATGTGCTAAAGAAGAACAGGCCCTCTCGGTTGAGCCTGGTTTGTCCAAAAATGTTTCTCCATCTATACATCATTGGAGTTGGAAACTTGCCACTGTCGTCCCATTGGCTTGCTTCTTGGGAGACTGCTGACATTTAGCCTGGGATTTGTAAATTGTTAATATTGCTTTTAGGACAATTATCTAAAAACAGTCCTAAAGACTCTACTATTCTCTTTCATGCAGTGTTCAGATATTTATAAGTCCTTAAAAGTCCTGTAAGCTGGAATGGCACGTCTTGCTTAATATAATACCCGTCATGTTCGCTAATTCACTAAATGTCGCATAGTCTCAAAAGCCTACTGTTTTAGAGAGGGGTACTCTTAGTGGTCTATGAGAGGGTAATGTATGCAGACTGCCTACTAAAACAGTCTGCATACTAACAGAAGGCAAACAAGCCTTCACATGCAATGACAGGTATATTCTACACATCCATTTACTCAAATGTTCTAAATGTGTTGTAGTTATCAGTTCTTTGAACTCTAAACCAATTACAATCTTAGTATCCCTAATTAGTTTTACAAATATACATCTTATAAACAATACTTATAAACAATTTTACCTTGGCTTTGCCCTGGAAATTGAAGGTAAGGACGTATTCTCCAGGCCGCGTCTCACTTTGGCGAATCACGAACAGCCCGTGACTACGGGCACCACCAGCGAGGACAAGCTGGGCTGCATGCACCCGTGACAAGGTCCCGTGGAACCATGGGTAACCAGCCAAACTGGTTTCTCCATCTGTTTCTTGTGGTGTTTTGCCAGGACTTCCTAAAGCACAGTGACAGCATGAGTGTTCTGACCTTTGTCTCCATCCACAGCAAAAAGCAAAAACTCGTACCCCTGAGCCAAGCATTTCTTATTCCAACATGTAATGCATTGTGAGTCGTAATCTTTTAATGATATTCAAAGTTATGTTCTGCCCTATTTTTCTAAACATATTTCACTTCAGGACAAGACATGCGAGAACCAATAAGATTCAGCGTTATCAATGTGAAGCCAATGTGCAAACTAAATGGATCATTAAATACGCTCAAAACTCTTCATTCACAAATTTGTTTAACTTCTGAAGGCATTTATTAACCCACTAGAGTCATATGAATTACTTGCCATTATAAAGCTAGGAAGAGCTAATTTTGGCCAATTTTCGTAAACTATTCCTTTAACCCACTGGAGTCACAAGGGTTACTTTTTACATTTATATTACATTTTTTAATACTTTTAAAATGGACTGACACACTTTTGGGAGCTTTAAAATCTCAGGCTGGAAATTTCAATATAACTCCAATATAATTCCAAAGAAAGTCATATACATCTAGTGAGCAAAGTGAATGGCGTGTGAATGTAGTGTGTACACTACATGTGTGTGTACCTAAAGTTGTGTTAGTGTTCTGGTCTTCTGGCGACTGCAGGAATCGCTCTAAGGGCACGTGTGAAGGGTGCTGGGTGATGGGCGGCTCTTGAAAGTGAAAAGTTGCATGATCACCTGCATTACTGCACATCTGCTCAGACCCCCAATGAAAACCTAGAAAACATGCAGGAAATAAAACCTGTTTTTTTTCGAAGAAATAAGAAATGTTGGCACAATAATATATTTGTCTAGAAAACTAACTCAACACCTAAAAGGTTTTTAAGGTCATGAAATATTTTGTGACACTAAACTTTTGACAAGTATGTAGGTATATGTAAATACAATATAAACACATTTTCTCACAGACCGCTACTGTCTGTGGCAAAATGGGCAGAATGTCAAATTACAACAATTCAATCACAACAGGACTGCAGAAACTTAACAACAGCAGGTCATGAAGTCAATGAAACTGTCCGTTAACACAGAGTTGTGTAAACTGCTGCCAGTCGATGATCATTGTGACATACCATCACACAGCATCTCACACCTGCAGGAGGAAACCAATGAGCAGTCCTTGAGCGGTTGTGCACATGATGCCAGCTCAATGTCATCTCCGCTGTCCCTAAAACACATACATGTGTGTTCATTTTACGAATCATCTGCTTCATGTCCCACAGTCAGCATCAAACAGAGCAGAGAGACTTCACTCTACAGCCCTAGTGTAGCTCTGTTTACCCATGGTCTATGCAGTCCTGGATGTCTGCAACCCACGAGTTCTTCTGCAGAGAGTCAATGGTCTCCAAAATATACTCAGCATCATTTTCTACCTGCAGTATACAACAATGAAAGAAATCTTTGTAGACTAACATTATTGTTCCAGACCATCTACTGCAAGTAACACACATTATTTGCACGTTGCGAGGTTGCATTGCTAGGTTGCAATTATTTTTACAGTATATGAGAACATGAGTTGAGGGACTCTTCATGAACAGTAATGGAAAATTTGTACCTTCAGCACAAATGTGTTGTCTTTATCGGGCATCTCTAGAGGCATTGTGGCCCTCACCTCCACAACAGCAGATAGGGGAACACTCACTTTGGGTTTGGATGACTACAAATACAACACCGCAAAATCAGTCTCATTCAGATATGCACACAATGTTTTCATGTGATATACACTGTCTCTTACTCACCATTTTTCTCATGTCCAATTTGCAAACTTTACATTTATGCATTTAGCAGAAAATGCCTTGGAAAGCAATTTATATTGAAAAAATGTATATTTGTTACCAGTGATTGAAATCACGATTCCTGCACTGCTATAACACAATGCTCTACCAATCCAGCTACTTGAATGATGACTTGGATTGGAATGGGACACAAAAAATGCCCATTAATGCGAAAGTTTCTGTGGTATCTCTCACTGTCTCCTATGGATTGTATTTCAAACAATCTATACAAATAAAAGTTAGAGGACATGTTGGAATATACATGCTTGCCTTCTTGTGCAGAATTTACCAGAATGCTGAAATGCTTCAAAGATCTTTTGCAGATTTTCTTTGCCATTCACAAACGTCCACATATACCCAGTCCTTTGTGTTTATTGATGTATTAGATTGTATAATTTTATTTTGTTTTTATTTAGCTACCAAAAGAGGTGTAGCTGGATTTAATTTAACACATTTTACAAGACGTAAATCTATTTTTGAAATTTTTGAAGTAGCACAGAAAATGTAACTGGTCATGTTTGAGGGAGGGATTTGGGGGATGTTTGAGGGGTGTTTAGGAGGGTTCCTCTACCTTTGGTGGTACATAGAACTCAAGCAGAAACTTCTCCCCAGTGTCCATGTTTGCAGCTGTCTTCCTTAACAATAACCTGCATTTCTGCCACTGTGCCACGCCCACGCAGTTCATGTCATCGGCCATTATGTATCTGAGCACACCTTCTCTCTGGATCTCCAGCAGATCCACTCTGTGGCCCTGAGAGCCCCGCGGCAGCCTAAGCTTCTGGGTCCAGTGCTCTGACCCCACTACTTCAACTCCATTGGCCTTCCTGGAGCTTCCAGAGGGGTCAGGTTCTGGGGAGGACCTCCGGTGCCAGATCTCCTTAACCCCGTCCACCACGCTCAGACTCATGTTGCGAAGTGAGAAGCCTTTCTTGAATCGTGCCTTGCGATGCCCCAAAGACACGTCCTCAGAACTTCTGGACTGGCTAACAGCAGCCATTTTACGTGTGGGCGTTTGCTGTTCCTGTCCACTGGCTCCACCTCCTCCACTGTCCATGCTATCCAATGATTCGCTCGAGGCCCCCACGTCTTTGCGGTGCTGGTAAAGATTGTGGCTGTAGGGCAATGAGCAGCTCTGAATGCCTACAAAGGGCACAATGCTGTATTTGGGGGTGGAGGTGCCACCAGGTGAGCCAGGCTCCTGAACCTCTTTAAGGGTGATCGAAAAGCAAGTCAGGAAGTGTTGGACAAAATGTTGGGAAAAACTGGTGTCTGCGCCAGGTGAGTCGTAGCAGGGGTTCTCACTAATGAAACGCCGAAACTTGTGTGCAAAATCGGCTGCAGAAGCTTGAGCGTGCAGCTCGCAGAACTCCTTCCAATCCGGCAGTGGGCAGGAGGAATGTCCTGGGCTGCTGGGAGCCCTCTCACTGCTCATTACTGAATCATGCCAATGCCCTAACAAACCACTGACAGACAGAGAGACAGACAGTCAGAGAGAGAGAAAGAGTGACAGAGAGAGGAAAGAGACAGACAGAGAGAGAAAGAGACAGAAAGAAAGAGAGAAAGACACAAAGATAGAGGTTATGGTTCTATTTGCATTCTTGTTATTGCAAATTAAATCTCTAGCGTGTTTTCATTGTACATCTCATATTTGTCGTTCACCATTTGATATGATTAATTTTATATGATTTGTTTGATCATATAAAATCATTAATTATATTATTATCTATGCTGAACATAGGAACAGATTGCGTCAAAATACAAACGCAATAAACAAAATATTCAGCTTATATTTGTTTTTCCCAGTTGTGCATGCATAATGTGTGACCTACTTTAATACAACACACATTTCACTTTTCAGGTACAAGCTGTAGATGTGTTGGATTCTGGGTGGTTAATACTGTCTTGGTTACGACAGTAACCTCTGTTGTTATTGTGTCGATGACATTAGGTTCTGTCTTAATAGCCAATCATCTCTGATCGAAATATAAAAGGCCACTGAAAATTGCCAAGTGGAATTTGCATGCCAGTCTCTGCCCCGTACATACAGGTATAAAAGTAGATTGCGTATACCAATTATTTAGGTTTTGTGCTGAGGAGCGAAATAATTGTGCTGGCCATACAGCAGTTTGCCTGTTGAAGAATAAGAGACTTAACGTCTCATTCCCTCTATCAGGGAACAGAGGTTACATAACTGAGACGTTCCCTTTCTGCCACTCACATTACATTGTGTCCATGACGTGACACTACGGGTCCTTATACTAAATGCAACAATAGCTAAACTGTGTTACAAGGTACAGTGAAATGGTGAGAGGCAAGCCTAAGCATGTCTCATAATGAGTAGTCTGAGAAATGGTAACCATCCAGTGTATAATGGGAGCAAGCTTTCACTTATGGTAGGCATAGGCGGTGGCCTTTCCTCAAGCTGCCTGTCAAATTACCCACCAAACAGTTAAGGTTAGTTAGGTTATGATAGTAACCCTAAATAAAAGTTTATTTTGATTTATACCCTTTCTAAAGTGTTTGTAAATGTAATGTATTTTGCATGTATTGCAGTCATGTGTAGCCCACAGAACAACAGGGTCAGTCCGTGTCAATTAAAATTTTGAAAAATTCCATGGTTCAAATTTGTGATTTTATTTGTATTTTTACAAAAGCAAGAACATAAATAGTAATGAAAGCCAAATTATTCAATGAAACTTAAACCTTGTTAACATATTCTTTAACACCCAATACACAAAATAATGGCCCTTGAAAATAACTTAAAACATTTTAATAACTATATTTTTTTGGACTGTCAAAAATCAGTATATTAAAAATAAGGGTTAGTAAATTAGAAACTAGTAAATTACAGACCCATCTCAAATTTACCTTAAAAGGTGGTGTCCTCACAGTATGTTTCTGCATAAATTTCCAGTCAGGATTTAGACCATATAATACATTGTACAGAGACAAAAGATTTGCTTATGTCTGCTAATCATGGTTGCATCTCTCTTCTAATGCTACTCAACCTTATCACAGCTTTTGATACTACTAACCACAGCATTCTCTTAAATAGGCTTGAAATTACGTTGTTTAAAATTATGCAATATAGCCATTCATAACTGCTTTGCAGTTAAACTGCAAAAGTCCTGATAGGGAGAACACATGTCATTTATCTTCTGAGGTTTATCATATATAAAGTATATTAAAGACAGACAATATAGTATATAAAATATGAATATTTGCATAAATGTGACAAATACACATTTTGAAAAGTGTTACTGTATTATGAGTGAGTGTCACCACTCTAGTGCACTTCATTGATTTTAAATGCCTGACTACTCCCTAATGCGCCAATGTTTTATTTAAAAAAACAAACTTTTGTTTATTCTGCCTCTAGCATCAGAACATGAATTTAATTTGTAAATGTAGCTTTGTAGACTTGGCTTGTTGGTTCTTAGGACAAAATGTTTAATGCTCTATTTCTTTGTTAGTCGTTTTTGATTAGTCTGCTAAATGATTAAATGTAAATTTGACTGATTGATTACATAAGTAGGGTTACAATAAAAAATCTGTGTAACTCCAAAATCATAATTTTTCAGGAAATAAATAAAACGGCTTATTTTTTAAATTATTAAACATTGTATGTTAAAGTTGGTATTATACCTCATATTGCTATCATATACTGTTGTGTACCAACATTAACACAACATTTCCCCAAAAGCATGTTTAATCAGAGATATGAGATTTAATATTTGGGAGCAGGGAGATAGGAGTTTACGCTCTCATTGATAAGAATGGTACGGACACAGACGTTGCGTTTATCAAAGTCTGCGGTCGCATTGAGCCTTTTGACAAGAAACAAGTCTTTAAGAGTTAATCAGAGCTAATGATTGTGGTTACATACATCTTCCTAAACTCTATTTTAAACGTTTAAGAGCTATGAGTGATGCAATACCAAAATAAAATGATAAGATGACTAGGCGGAAATTAATCTGTTTTTAAAACAGTTTAAAACGGTTTATAAAACTGTTTGGCATATAACTGATACACATATTTTAATCATGAATAACCTCAAAAGTGTTTTGAGGACATTTACCTCAGATAACGTGTTGCTCGACAATGATTTCTTAATCGTTGTGACTTTTAGTCTTGAGAATGAATGAGAATGCTGCGAGTCTCTCACAGAGTGCGTAAGAGGCGGAGTCTCAGACAGTCCCAACATATTTTTAATGCTTTTCATTGGTTAATCATTTCTAAAATTTACACAGCAATGTGGGGACTGAATGATAGTATCGATTTATGAAAAAAAAAAAAACAAAGCCCAAAAATGAAGTTACGAAGATTCCACCTGACAGCGACAATATGTAACCCGGTTCCCCGAGACAGGGAACAAGATGCTGCATCTGGTTTGATGCTATGTGGAACACTGACGTTCCTTACGTTCTCAACACCACAGTGAGGGAAGGCCTGCACCAAATGCTGTAAAACTTGGCACAAGAACATCAGGAGAACTTGACTTGTCAATTCAGGAGGACCTGAGAGCCTGGAGTTGAATTCAAGTCTAAACTGTAAAACATAATGAAAGTGTGTGGAGGTGACCAGCCCTCCGCAGCACAAACATCACTTAGTGATGCTACAGCCGTGGTAGAATGGGCTTTGATGCCCAAAGGTGACTCTACACAGGCCTTGTAGGCCAGGGTGATAGCATCTGTCATTCAGTGAGAGAACTGCTGTTTACCTCACTTGCAGCCACCAAAACAGACTAAGAGCTGAGAGGTCTTACGCCACTGACCCGGGCAGTGTGGAGCAGCAGAGCAGTCTGAACTGGACACAGTGTAGCCTGTCCCTTACTGATGACTCAAACTGTGGAGGACAGAAGACCTGGAGTACCAAAGAGGTGACCAGCCGCAGCAGGCATCTTGGGTATATGATCTGAGCTAGGGTGCAAAATGGGCGTTTTACCAGGGGCAAAATCCAAACAGGCAGGATCTACTGATAGAGCCTGCAGATCCCCTACCCTTTTGAGCGATGTAAGAGCTAAAAGTATTGCCACCTTAAGAGGCAAACTTATCCAAGGCTGACTCTAGGGTTTTAAATGAAGACGCAGCTAAACCCCTTAATACAACACTAAGATCCCAAGTAGGGACCCACGTGTGACAAAAAAGCCTCACCATGCAGAAACGAGACACTAAGCCGAGACAATGGCCATGTAAACCGGGTAGCCAGGGCCAACCCTGCAGGGAGGTGCTTTTGGAGAAACTCCAGCACTGACTCTAGGCTAGGACTCCTTGGAGCAAGGCTTTTGGAGGGAAATGAGTACAGACAGCCTCTGTCACATCTGCACCATGGTGAGTGGGCAGATCCACTTTACGCTAGGCCATACATCGCTCTCACAGAGAGCAGCTTGGTCTCCAAGGATAAGGATCTGCTGCACCAGCCTAAACAGGGGGCGTGAACCCTGCCCCTCCATGCAGACAACTGTGGTGTTGTCTGCATGGAGTAGAATGTGTTGACCCTTGTGTGGTGAGGAAATGCTTCATAGCCAGAAACACTGCCCTCATTTCCAGGCAATTTATGTGCCAAGAGAGATGAGGGCCCTCCCACCAACCATCCTTAGCAGGTGGATTTTGGGATAAAACCCATTTCTTTTTAGCCAGTGATGAAACGCATGGAAACACATTGGCTGCTGCTGCCATGAGTCCTAACAGCCTCTGAAGCTGGAGAATTGTTAGGTGCCAGACTAGCCGAACGCTACCCACAGCAGCAAGAATAACTACCTGCCTGGCTGCCAGAAACCAGAGGCTTCTAACGCTACAGTGAACTCATCCGATTCGGCAGAAGTGGGACCTGACTCATGAGGTGCAGCTGCCTGACTCTCATCTGCATTAAAAAGAGCCATGCTGGAGTGACCTAGCATGCTCTGACCCCAAATGTTAGTAACCAGCAAGACTCTTTCTGCTGGTTTGAAATATTAAGCTCCATTAATTGTTAAAACACCAACAGACCTGTTTTTAAAGGAAAATTAACATGATAAACACACATTTACACAGTTCTGATTAGTCCTGGGCATTTTGAAAGATTGTGTTATTAAAAGACCAGTTTTTATTTATTTTATATGACTCATATTAGATTTTCAGTGTTTGCCTTTATTGTACCTTTACAAAAATATTTGTGTTTTGTTTACAGAAATCATGTCAGTGTTGTCAACAATGAAGAAATAGGTTGTGCCTGCAATCTGGGTAAATAATGCTGTATGATGCAAGAATGATGTAAGAAAGGTGTATAAACATTTAAAATGTGCATACACTATTAGGATAAGTAGTAAACAAATGTGTATGTGTTGTGATTTCTTTTATTCTGTCTTTGCTCGGTAGTTATACTGAAGCAAAATGGAAGCTGCCTCTTGCAGAACAGCAGACAGATCTCAGTCAGAGGCCGAGACTGATTCCTTGAGGCCACCAAACCAGATAACAGAGTTGTGATTGGTAAGTTCTCTATGTCTTATGTCTTGGATGTGTAATTCTCCTACTTGTGCATTTTATTAAAATGTGTTTTCTTAACTCAGTATATCTGTATGCTTTGTCCTAGAGGCTGTGAGAAGAAGTCCTTTATATGCACAGATTAGTGAACTGAAGGTTAAAAAAATTACAAAATGTTGGATTTATCTAGCTGGTTACAGAGACTTATTTATCTTATTTATTCACTACAAATTTGCATTTTTTTTAAATTGCACGTTGAATGTATTACAAAACATTTGAATTTATTGTTCAGTTTCTATTGTCTTTTTATGATATTCTTGTATTGTGTGGCTATTCATTTGTTTCTTTTGTTTTATAGTGAGTTCTGGGGTAAATGTAGTGGCAGTTGGCTCTCTTCTGGCTAACATCTGGAGATTCTGGCATTGTTACCGGCTAGTAATGGCTGAATTGTAGGAACATGGAAAAGGTTGTGGGTGAGTTTTGGTCTGTTTCTGGCATGGGTCTGGTTTACTTCTTACATGCATCTATTGGGACATTCTTGGGCCATAATTCCATGTGGTATGTGGGCCAAACTCGCAGCCAAAACCCAACCAGATCTGCCCAAAGTCAATTTACTATGAAGCCGGTGTGTGCGTGTGTATAAGGCCTGATTCAACAATGAGTGTTTGATTCATTGATATTTTCTCGCGTCATACACTCAATAACAGCGTAGGGCCGATGAACGGTGACCCACATCAGCTACAAACACATGCACATCTATGTAGTATAACGGTCACAATAAATCAGTGCGCGGCGCGTTCACAAGACGTGTTCTTGTGCTCCGTCTAGCGGTTTTAATGCGTCCTGTGAACGCGCGGCGCTAAATCAAACGCATTTACGCTCACCTCCGTTATCAGCGCATCATCATCGTTGCTGATCCGGAGCTCGGTGAGAGATTCTCGCACACATTGGTCCGTTACAATCGCAGTACATCACCTCTATCTGCGTACAGCAGATACTCTTTAATACAGCGACCCTCCAGGCTGCTCTTAAAGGGGAGGGAATGCAGTTTCTGATTGGTCCTTAAGTGGGACACGTCATAAAGTCATCGGTCACCATTGAGTGAAGGTGATTCAGAGCATCATGAGCCTCCATCAGGCTGAGAAGAGCCTGTGTGTATTGTGTCCAGCACTGCTGATGAACACAGAAATCATATACACGCTTGCAAAACCGAATTTACACATTAAGCACAGGTTGCACAACATATGCGGGGTAATAAATTACAAACAGACACACAGCACCGAAAGTAATGGTGAACTCCGCATTCGTGTATAATAAAGGTATAATAAGTATTAAAAGGTATAATTTGATATAAAAAAAGTTTAGCCGAGATCGGTTTGGCAAAAGTGAATGAATTTGAGATGGACATTTGAAAAATGTCTTTCCATGCCTCTTCTCTGACTAACGGCAGCTACAGTGTTTCCAACTATTGTTTGTTAAAAAAGTCACCAGATGACTTTTCTGCAAGTTGCCGGATGACATCACGTGCTTATTTGCATATTCATTACGTTCCGGTGTCTGACACTACGCATACACACACACACACACACGTATGTGTGTATATATGTGTGTGTGTGTGTGTGTGTGTGTAAAATCATAGAAAGTTTCCATCACACAAGGCACAGCCTCTTTTTTTGGATATAAAACTACATCTTAAGACGCAAAGGTCGCTAAAAGTCGCTAAATCTGGCGACAAAGTCACCAAGTTGTCAAAACTGCAGCAGTAGCGGGAAAATGTATTGATCGGGTGTCCAATAGAAACAATGAAACGAGTCTTTCATTCAGGTGGGTAAATCCCACCCACAGATGCAGCTTCATTTGCAAGCAATTGTTTTCAAATCAAAAGCAAAAGTTTCAGACACGCAAACAAAGCAGGCCAGAGATCAAAGTGAAAGTAAGAAAGTAGGTCTAGCAAATTTTCATAAAATTGTTTTGGTGTTGATTTCAATTTACTGCACTTCTAAACTGCCACCTAAATACATTGCGTTCATACGGTCAACAGAAATCTTAATAAACATTAGAAGTGAAACCAATAATAACAGTAATATATTTTACTGTAATATGACTCACTGAAATAAATAAGTACATTTTTAATAATCAAACAAGTTCCCTGAATATTTGAAGAGATTGTGTAACCAGAACATACAGTATAAACATAGGAGATACAACGTAAGGAGCAACTTCATAATTCCACTAGTGTCTGGTGCAACGTTAAAGCTCTACCATTGATATCTCTCCCTAGAATAATTTTTGCAAGAAGAGGAATAAACAATGTAAATAATACATTGTTTTTATAAATGTTATTCAAGTATAACAAACAATATCAGAGAAAACACCCAAAATAACTCCTAAACCTTAGACCCAAAATTACCTAAACTAGAATGTGTATTAATACCATTAAACATTTAAAAATCCTGTCAAACAAATACATAGAATTATAAGAACTGAAAGCAAGAAATTATATGGAAAAAGGCAGTAATCTTTTATCAATGAAGAAAGGAATGATGAATGAATGCATGATTCACAGAAATCACTTCTCTCTATGATGAGCATTTAAAAGAAAGGTGAATATAAGTCAGGTGAATGTCTCCCTCTGGTGGACAGGAGCTGATACAGCAGCCGTTCACTGCCACATATCTCCATCCTCATGGAAACGGTGCAGGTGATCTGAGTACCTGCGGTGCGACCACGTATAAAACACACAAAGTGTACATGCAGTGATTTGATTTAAATAAATTGGAAATTACAAATATTGAAATTACAATTTAGGCATTAATCAAAACAACATCTCAGATGTTGATAGTCCTATCAGTCAGTCAATCAGGAAACAGTGAATCAGGGGTGAATAACTCACTTCTTTGCACAAAATGCAGCACAGTCCCGGCCAATACTCTCACTCCAGGCGGCTTTATACAGCACCTGATTTCACACACACAGAGTCAGAACACTTTCAACTACAGGTCACAGTGGGTCCATATGAGTTGAGACAGTTTGGCAGAAAGGTCAAGTGACACACCAGGAAGATGAGGCAGTGCAGCAACAGCGTGTAGAAGAAAGCAACAGTTCTGGCCATCTTATTAGACAGAATGACGCGACCCTAAAACAGAAACACAAAATAATAACAGCATTAATCATGTATGGAGTGAAACGTGATTTAAACTTAAAGGAATACTTTTACACACTTCAACAATGTCTGCAGAACCTAGTAAACGTTGCAACTGCACACTTTGTATGAGCCTTCGGATGATTTGAGAATAAGGTTTAAGGAGTTTTGTGTGAGGTTTTAGGCTGAATTAGAGGCTTTTTGGTTTGAGTTTTAAGTGAGTTTGTAGTTATGTTTTTGAAGGTTTGTGTTTTTGACATAAGTGTGGTTTTGCAAGGCATACTGCCTGTAGTTCGACTGCAGACTCGCAACAACATCCTTTTTAACGAGTTTCTGAAACTAGAGGTACATGTAGGGTGAGGGTTAAGTCTAAAATTAAGACTAAAATACAGCTACTGCAGGGTCAGGATAAAATACAGAAGTGTCTCTGGGTTACGCACCAGACTGAGTGTTGCTTTGTCCCAAGGGCTGAGATTCTGATATCTCCTGTGACGCTCCTGATGACAGAGGGAAACAATCATTTTACATATACATCATGACAAAACCACAGAATCCAGCAGCTAGCTCTCTGTCTGTGTGTATATTCTCACCCTTTTGCTGAACGAGGTGAAGGGGTCGAGTCTTTCCTCATACTGAGATGAGTAACGCATGACAGTGTCATCACTGTCTCCAGCCTAGGAGACATGAGACAGAGACATATCGGTAAAAAAGGAGCTGGCCTGAACCAATCATTTAGGTTTGCTGATCGCTTATGTATAGAACCTAATATGCTCGTATATCTATAGAGAAGGGAATCTGCATATTCTGTTAGCTCAATGACTCTTGATTCCAGCTCATTAGCAAGATCAGATGTGCACCCAGGGACCTTGTGATTTGGCAACGTGACCAGTTGAAACTTCAGGTCAACTGAGAGAAGAGCATCTCTCCTGTGTACAGCATCTCTGCAGAGCATCCCACAGAAACATTTTCAGAGTCTCCTGGGGCATATGGCATCTTCTGTGGAAGTTCACCTGGGGTTGATGCATATGAGTCAGCTTTAGCACCGGTTAGTGAGCTTTGTTAATGTGCCACAGGAGAAGAGGCCCTCCCAGTTGAGTCTGGTTGCTCCCAAGGTTTTTTCTCCACTTAACATCACTGGAGTTTTGGTTTCTTTTGGCTTGCTCACTGGGAGACTGCTGTTATATACACATTAAGAGACATATTTTACTAATACTACCATAGCAGGTCAAAACACTCACAGAACCCTATTCATTTATTCATTAATTTATTTTATTACTTATCGACTTATCTTTTCAGTTATTATTTCCACTGCACATTTTACAGGTCTTTTGCTAAATTCTGTTTCCTGTCCTTTCATAAATTAATTTCATCACAGTGTAATCCATCATATATTTTATACTGTATTTTACAACATCATGTATTTTATTTTTCTTCAGTTTTTTTAACTTCTCTTTTTTTCCTTAACTATTTTCTTTCATGTTTCAACTAGTTTATCTAAAACCTGTCACTGTAAAAACACTTTGAAACTATGAAAAGAACTATATAAATAAAATGAACTTGAACTTGTACAACAGGTCTTGATGTATGTCCAGGCAACCACCACGGTGCTGTGGATGTGTTTTCAAAGACAGGTAATGCTCTGGGGAGAATGCAGACTTCATCCCTACGTAGTCCAGCTGATATGGGAGATTCGGGGAGGCACAGGTAGATCTGTTTCCCTCTTAGGGGTCCTCCCATTGTCCATTATGGTACTCTCTATCAAATATTGGATGCTATGGTGAAAAGCTGGTCTTGGGGTCTAAGCAAATAGCCTCATTTCACAGAAAAAAGCCTTGCTGCACAGACATTGTGCACAGCCAGGGAGGACGAAGAGCAAGCATCTCCTCCCCTGACCTCTTTGTAAAACTTGTGGGATTACAAAGAGCCCCATTTGAGCCCCAAGGGGGAGGCCAAGCCCAGTGCTATATGGTTGACGACATTTCTACTGGTTGCATTCCCATCAATCAACAGGGTGGGGGACCTGCGACTCTCTGTCACCAGGCAATACCTGGAGGGCTGGGCAATTTTCACATGATACTGAGACCCTATCCTGGCTATGTGGCCAAAGTTCTCACCACTCCCTTCAGAAATCTGGATGACAGCAGAAGGGGAAAGCATGTCTCCAAACAGCGGTTGGCCCATTGGATTGTGGATGTCATAGCTCAGGGATTGTCCCAGTTACTCTTGTAATTTCTGTTGCCTGATAAAGGGAGCATGTATCCTGTATCCTGGAGCTGAACTGACCACTGATGGGGCCGGGATCTTCTCGTCTCCTCAGCACAAATTTGAATAAGTGGTGTTAGGTCCTAAGAGTGATCTTGGTCATAAGAGTGAACCTCTAGTGTTACTACATTGACACAATCTCTTGTTCCTCCATCAGGGAACAGAGGCTTCATCAGTAACGAGATGAATTTTAATAATTGTGGAATACTGTACAATGAATTTAAATTTATGGTACAATGGCAATTCAAAAAATACAATATACCAAGCACTAAACTACACAAATACTTGTATTTTTGTATATTATTTGTATCGACATTTGTATGTTTTTTGTCCTGTGAAGATCTTTTGTATGGAATGACTTTCTATGACTTTGACTTACTTTGCTGGGGAAACTCTGCAGGAACTTGATTTTCTCATAGAGTTTGATGTTGTCAGCACGCATGCTGTCCAGCTCACTCTGCAGAGCCTGTAAAGTTTGCTGAAGAGAGCTGTTCGCCTGACAATGAAACAACACATCACAATCCATATGTTCCTCAGACAAACAAAGAGTTCAAATGATATCAACTCACAGCCTCCAACTCCAGATTCCTTGAGCGGAAACGTTCTCTCTGACTGGAAATGATGGAGAGAAGAGAATCCATCTGATCTTGAGGAAGATCTGCCTGAGGAGAGCTGTTCACACCTCCACACACACATACACCCTTAAAAGCTATATTAATACTAGTGGGAAACTCTCAAAAAGCGTATTATTTACTATAATCTACCCCTAAATCAAACCCTTACACAAATCTGCTGACCTCAGTCTATTAAATCCATTTGATTTGGCTGATTTATGTGCATTTCAAATAGTGAACACCACTTTTGATGTTCTTAAGAGTCACTTTTATGAGCACTAGTACTCATGTGGTTTAGTTTACCTGAGAATAGAGCTGTAGCCTCTTTCACAGGTTCAGGGACGATCACCAAACTGCTGTCAGCACCCTAAAACAGAAACAACTATTTCACTAGCATGTATGATTAGCTTGTTACTGTATCCATTTACTTATGGGTGAAGCATCTATTTCACAGGCCTATAATGACAACTTGGCCTATATCTTGTAAGGGTAATATTCTTCACAACATGTGCTACATATGGAAAACATTCTAAAACATGCCAAATTTCATACATTTTCAAAGCTGGGGGAACTGTATCAGTTTTACTGTATTGCAAAGTATTTTAGATCTGTTCTCTATTATCTTTTGAAACGTTGGTGTCTGACCTCAGCGTCAGGACGTGACATGGTCCGGATGGTGCTGAGATCATGTTCCAGTTTGAGAATGAGATCTTTCTGATCAGAGCTGGTCTTCACTGCTGCTGAGAACTCCACTTGTAGAGATGCATAACGACCTACACACACGCACACATGCACTTACAGTTTTTATGTTTTACGGGACTTTCAGTAGACATGACAACTGTTACCCAACTCTTGTCTTATCCCCCTAACCCTAAACACACCCCTCACAGAAAACACACACACATATTCTGAATCACACCAACTCATGACACATAAGGGCAGTTTAAATAACCAAACTAAAATTAAACAAAATGATCAATACTAAACTTTGGCAAAATTTAATTCCTGACTGAATGTGCTTAAACATCTAGACAAAAGATGATGATAAGTCAGCCCATTAATCAACCAACCAACTAGCCAACCAATCATTCAGTCTGCCAATCAGTGATGCCAATGAGATGAATGTTTGGATGTCACTCAGAATAAACAAATACATTTCTCAGTCTATCAACTGGCTTTGATAAAACCATCAGAAATCCTGATAAAATAAACATTGTTAAATATATATTGACAAAACAGAAACAATTAATATATTTTTAAATGTAAAGTTCTGTGTGTCTCAGAAACTCTCCTGTAACTTTCTTTACCATAAGCTGCCTACAACTGTAAGACTTTCCAAAACAAAAGATTTTAGCTATCTGCATTTAGAATCAAAACAGGCTCTGAGAATCTCCATCTTCACTTAAAGAAAAAAGAAATATAAGGGCACAGCGTGTTTGTTGTGAGGCAGAAGACTGAAACAGTGACAGTTCGCCATCAGATGAAATGAAACAGTTCAGAGAATACAAGCAGTTAACGTTTCTGGATGATTTCATTAAGCAAAACTATATATTACAAAAAGCCATTACTCTTTATAATTACAGAAATAACTTTTAATCAATATGCACAATAACAATAGTCAACACAAGGGTGAAGTTGACTAAAGATATATAACCTTCGCAAATGATGAGTTTTCTTTAAAATAAATATAAACAAATCCAGTTACGTTGCTATAGGTGTGTACCGCTCTTACATTGTACAATTTAGATCCATCCCACCTCAAAAACAAGACAAAAATATATACACTACTAGTCAAATGTTTGGACACAAACTTTTTGCTTCTCCTTGGTCAAATAGCCCTTACACAGCCCGGAGATGTTTTTGGGGTCATTGTCCTTTTGAAAAATAAATGATTGTCCAACTAAATGCAAACCGGATAGGATGGCATGCCACTGCAGGATGCTGTGGTAGCCATGCTGGTTCAGTGTGCCTTCAATTTTGAACAAATCCCCAACAGTGTCACCAGCAAAGCACCCCCACATCATCACACCTCCTCCTCCATGCTTTACGGTGGGAACCATACATGTAGAGACCATCCGTTCACCTTTTCTAACCCATTCCTTGTGTTTCTTGGCCCAAACAAATCTCTTCTGCTTGTTGCTTTTCCTTAGTAGTGTTTTTTAGCAGCTATTTGACCATAAAGGCCTGATTTGCGCAGTCTCCTCTGAACAGTTGATGTAGAGATGTGTCTGCTACATGAACTGCATCTGGAATTCATCTGGGCTCTAATCTGAGGTGCTGTTAACTTGCGATTTCTGAGGCTGGTGACTCGGATGAACTTATCCTCAGCAGCAGAGGTGACTCTTGGTCTTTCTTCCCTCATGTGAGTCAGTTTCGCGCTTGATGGTTTTTGCAACTGCACTTGGGGACACATTCAAAGTTTTTGCAATTTTCCGGACTGACTGACCTTCGTTTCTTAAAGTAATGATGGGCTGTCGTTTCTCTTTACTTAGCGGATTGGTTCTTGCCATAATATGAATTCTAACAGTTGTCAAATAGGGCTGTCAACTGTGTACCAACCAGACTTCTGCACAACACAATTGATGGTCCCAACCCCATTAAGAAGGCAAGAAATTCCACAAATAAACCCTGACAAGGCACACCTGTGAAGTGAAAACCATTTCAGGTGACTACATCATAAAGCTCATTGAGAGAAGGCCAAGGGTTTGCAGCGCTGTCAACAAAGCAAAAGGTGGCTACTTTGAGGAATCGAAAATATGAAACATATCTAGTCATTTCACACTTTTTTGTTTACTACATAATTCCATATGTATTCATTCATAAGCCTTCAGTGAGAATCTACAATGTACATAGTCATGAAAATAAACCATTAAATGAGAGGATGTGTACAAACTTTTACCCTAACCCTAAACCCTAAACTACTCTAACTAGAAATAACTCTCACCCTTACAGATTAATTTATAATAAACCAGACACTAAAGACAGACAAATCAACTTGGGGAAAGTCTGGATAGCCATGATTACTCAAACACGACTGTAGTGACACATGGGTGGCAGTGATGTTATTTTGGGATTGCTGGCACGCCTGTAACACTATTCCACACTATTGTAATGTACAGAGGGATCAAGTGATCCTCATGATCTCTGGCACACGTGTAGTATGTCTATACTTTGGGTTAGTAAACTCTTTTACGTGAGATGTCTTTTAGCAATTATATACAGATATTACCCCAATATCATATTTCTATCTATTTTTTTCAAAATGTCACTTTCCATATGTGTGACTGCAAACAGGCATCATTAATTGAAAAATAAATTGTGTATTTAATTTTTTTCATTTCAATTGGATAAAACCATCTGTCAAGAGTTAAACACAAAGCTACCACTACAGTATCCTACATTACACTTCATATCACTACAGTACAGTGCACTGTAATACAGTGTAGCATAGCACAGTGCACTACATCACAGCACATCACAGTATCGTACAGTGCAGTACAGTACAGTGCACTACAATGCAATACAGGGAACTACCATACAGTACAACAGTGCACTAAAGAAAAGTACAAGGAACTAGCACCATGATATACCAGCAGCACATTGACTGTCTCATAAAACTGGTATCAGCAATTAGCTCTAACCTCTGCTTAATCTCGTTTGTGCAACCTGCCCTTGGTGTGTTATTTTTTTGTTCTAGTTTTGTTCTAGAGTGTCGGACAGTCTCAAGGATGAGATGGCCACCCGAGAACTTGCCCGAGATCTCGAGTCCATCCTGGAAATGACCATCCGCCTAGACACTCGCCTGAGAGAGAGAAATCAGAGCCGCCAAACCTACCAGACCCAGTCGTACCAGTCCCAGCCCTTGTCAGCCAGTTCAGCCCCTGTCTCTTTGTATCTGCAACCACAGGATCTTACGGAACCCATGCAGCTGGGCCGTGCCCACCTTTCTCCCCAGGAACGAGAGCGGAGAATGAAAGAATGATGCTGCCTGTACTGTGGTCAGTTGGGTCACTTCCGATCCACCTGCCCTGAGCTCCTGGGAAACGGCCAGCCCCCACTAGGAAAGGAGGGCCTCTAATGGGGCCTTCCCATTCAACTACCCCTTCCAACTCTGGATTGTCCCTTCCTGTAACCATCAGCTGGGGTAAACACTCCCAGGCCCTAAAAGCTCCAGGCCCTTGTCGACTCTGGTGCCGCTGGCAACTTTATCAATGCTGCCCTAGTCAATTCTCTCCAGATTCCTACCAACACCCTAGCTGCTCCCCTCCCAGTCACTGCCCTAGATGGTAGGCTCCTAGCTCCAGGTCAGGTTACCCACATTATCTCCAATCTTGAGCTAACTATTCACCAACACCATGAGAACATTTGCTTCCACCTCATCTCATCTTCCGAGTTCCCCCTAATTTTAGGCCATCCCTGGTTGCTGCAGCATAACCCCCACTTCGACTGGGTCTCCGGCTCAGTATGGAGTTGGGGGCTTCCTTGCCAGTCCTCCTGTCTGTCCCGTGCCCCTATTCCTGAGTCCCAAGAACCTATCAATCTGTCCTGAGTTCCCTCTCACTACCACCACCTCAGAGCTGTCTTTAGCAAGACTAAGGCCATGTCCCTGCCTCCCCACCGCCCTTACGACTGCTCTATTGAACTGCTCCCAGAAACTAGCCCTCCTCTGGGTTGCATCTTCTCCCTTTCTCACCCCGAACGGCAAGCTATGAGGGATTACATACGAGTCCCTGGCTGCCGGCATTATTCGGCCCTCCACGTCCCCTGCGGGTGCTGTTTTCTTTGTGGGGAAGAAGGGAGGGGGCTTACGCCCGTGCATTGACTACAGAGGTCTTAATGAGATCACCATCCGTAACTGCTATCCCCTCCCTCTAATGGCCACTGCCTTTGAGCTTCTTCAGGGAGCGGTCATTTTCACCAAACTGGATCTGCGTAACGCTTACCACCTCGTACGCATAAAATCTGGTGATGAATGGAAGATGGCCTTTAACACCCCTACTGGGCACTATGAATACCTGGTTATGCCCTTTGGCCTGACCAACGCCCCTGCAGTTTTCCAGGCCCTCATCAATGACGTGCTCTGTGACATGCTGAACAAGTTCGTCTTCGTTTATCTAGATGATATCCTCATCTTCTTCAGTTCCCATCTTCTTGAGGCAGTACCTCTGCCAGCTTTACCTGGAGTCCCGAGGTTGAGCAGGCCTTCCTAAACCTAAAAACACTTTTTCATTACTGCCCCCATCTTGATTCTTCCCCAACCCAAGAGGCTTTTCACAGTGGAAGTGGATGCATCTGAGGTCGGAGTAGGGGCTGTGTTGTCCCAGAGGGGAGAGGACAACAAGTTGCATCCCTGTGCCTTCTTGTCCCACCGCCTAATGCCAGCGGAGAGAAATTATCATGTGGGGGGATAGAGAGCTTCTCGCCATCAAGATGACCCTTGAAGAATGGAGGCACTGGCTTGAGGTAGCCAAGAGCCCGTTTCAGGTACTCACCGACCACCGCAACTTAGAGTACATTCGTCAAGCCAAACGGCTCAGCCCCCGCCAGGCTCGATGGGCCCTGTTCTTCAGTAGGTTCAACTTCACCATTACCTACCGCCCTGGGCCGAAGAACCTCAAGCCAGACGCTCTGTCCCAAGTCTTCACCAGAACCCCGGCAGAGGAGAGCCATAGCCCCATCATCCCTAGTTCTCAGTTCGTTACCCCAGTTGGCTGGGATCTAGAGGCGGCAGTTAAGCGAGCCCATGTTCATGAGCCCTACCCCAGTGGGGGTTCTGCTGTGGGGGTTCTGATGCGTCTGTTTGTACCTAAGCGGTCCGGGCCCAGGTTCTCCAGTGGGGGCATTCCTCTCGTTTGACTTGTCACCTTGGAGCAGCACATACTCTCGAGTTCCTTCAGCGAAGATTCTGGTGGCCTGCCATTAAGGAGGATGTAATCGCCTTTGTTAGAGCATGTGCAGTATGCAGCCAGAACAAAGCCTCTCATCAGTCCCCGCAGGGACTGCGTCAACCTCTGCCCATTCCCTATCGACCGTGGTCTCATATTGCCCTGAATTTGATCATCGGCCTTTCTCTCTCCAAGGGCCACACGGTAATCTTAGTTATTGTGGACAGGTTCTCGAAGGCGGCTCGCTTCATCCCTCTGCCCAAGTTGCCCTCTGCTAAAGAAACCGCAGAACTTATGATCTCCCACATCTTCAGAGTCTTTGGCCTTCCTCAGGATGTGGTATCAGATCGAGGTCCTCAGTTCTCCTCTCGGCTGTGGCGAGCCGAGAGGAGAACTGAGGACCTCGTTGGGACCGACAGCCAGTCTTTCCTCTGGGTTTTACCCTCAATCAAATGGGCAAACTGAGCGGATCAACCAGGATCTGGAATCCACCCTTAGATGCATGGCTGCCACTATCCCCTCATCCTGGTCTGACTTTATTGGGCAGAGTAAGCTCACAACACCCTCCGCTCCCCAGCCACGGGCATGTCCCCTTTTGAGTGCCAGTTCGGGTTCCCACCCCCACTATGTCCTGAGCAGGAGATTATGTCCAATGCTGTCGGCGAGTTTGGGACAGGGCCAGGGCTAACCTGTTGAGAGCCTCCCGCCAGTACCAGCAGAAGGCCAACCGCAGGCGAAGGCTAGGCCCCTCATTCCGGGTGGGACAGAGAGTCTGGCTATTGACTAAGGACATTCCCCTGTGAGCGGAATCCCGCAAACTGGCACAGCGGTACATCGGACCCTATAAAGTGGTCAGGAAAGTAAACCCTGTCACTTATCGTTTACTTCTGCCTAGTACCTTGAAAATGAACCCCACTTTTCATGCGTCACTGCTTAAGCCTGTTCTTTATTCTCCTATCTCTGTGACAGGTAAACCTCCTCCTCCCCCTCGGGTCATCAGCGGTCAGCCGGCCTATACAGTCCACCGGATCCTGGACGTCCGTCAAAACCGGAGATCCAGACAGTATCTGGTGGACTGGGAGGGCTATGGTCCCGAGGAGTGCTCCTGGGTTCCTGCCAAGGACATCCTGGACCCGAAATTGATCCAGGAATTTCAAGCTCAGAGGGCCAGTCACCCTGGAGGGAACGTCAGGAGCCGTTCCTAGAGGGGGGTCCTGTCACACTTCATCCTAGTTTTTGCCTTTTCTGGCCTCTAGTGGCCGCTTTCGGGACTGATTTTTGAGGTAATTGTATTATCTGTGTCACCTGTGTGCCTCGTTAATTTCTGTCTACTTAAGCAGCGCTGATCTTGGGATTGGTTCTCACCAATATTCGTAAGTCCATGTTTGCTATCGTTGTGATTCCTACTCTCTCGAGCTAAATGCTATTATTTCTAGCATTTTCTGGGAAATCTACCTGTGGTTTTGTTTCCTGTTTTCTCTAAAGGATTTTATTTTGCTACTTTGTTTTTTGGAAAGATCCTGTTAAGTTCTTGTTCATATTTTGAAGTTCTTTTGTTAAATAAATTTTGATTTTATCTCTGGGTTTCCTCATCAATCTCCTGTGGGTCGGCGTTAGCACATTCGCCCTTCATGCCGGACCCGTGTTGTAGTCCCGTGCCTGACAGTAAACATCTAATATAAATTAATATACCTATATATAGACTATTAGGCATTACTTTTCATTTTTAGGTGAACAATAACTGGCCAATATTTAGCCCCTATGACTAATAAGTTATTTCTACCTGGTGGGTTAGTTGTCTTCAGACAACTTTGTCAGATATCTCATTTGTAGTTATTAAATTGTATTAAGTATAGTTCGTAACAGAATTAAATCCAGTGGCAATCAGCTCTCGATGCATGAGACTGAAAGCTCAATCAAGCACTAAACAAATAAGAAAAGCACAAAACACAAAAGTACCAAAAAGAAACTGACAGCTAGTCACAGAAAAGCAAAGAGCCCATGCTAGTGAAAATCAGATATATAATCTTGTATTAAATGATCCAACAGCTGCAGGTGCTGTATGTAAATGCTCTTTTTCTGATGGCCTTTCACAAACTCTTCCTCATCTGAGTAACTTTAAAAGATGTGCATCAGACTCTGAGAACTCTCAGCTTTCCTCTTTGCTGGCAGCTTTTTTTAGTCAATTAATGATGTTATTTGAGGTTGGCGGCTTCATGTGCAGGCACCATCAGTAAAGGTATCTGAGCAGACAATACATTCTCCAGCCCAATTAAGACTTCCAGAATCTTCCTTGCGTGATGTTGAGACTGCTTGGATTTACACGTGTGAGGGCCTGTCACCCTGATCTGCCCCTCCACTGGACTCCTGAAAAAAAATCTTGGTAAAAATCCTGAAGATCCTGTGGTCTGTATTATAAACTTCCCGTAGATATGAGACCTGAACAAAACAAATGAGAGCAGTCACACAGAGCAGGAAAGACTTCATATGTCTAAATATTATCTTTAAATATTCAAGCACAACTGATCTACTCATATTACAACCAATTGGGTGAAAGTTGTAAAATGTGACCTCATTCTTGTCTATGATTTCTCTATTGTACCTGTAGGTCAATAACAAGCGCGTTAAGCCAGCAACACCAAGATCCTGGGTCTGATTCTGAAAGAGCAAACATACTGAATAAACATTAACCCTGGATGTACTATAAAACAATCTGCACAAAAGCATCTGCCAAATGCATAAAAATAATTTTTAAATAGTCACTTCAAGCTCTTTGTCATTATACAGTTAAAATTGTTTTTTAATTCACATTTATGCACATTCAATTTTAAATGCAAAATCAAGGTGAAAGTTGTGTTGAAAGGTAAAAAAACGCATCAACTAGTTGCTGTTAACTGAGTGACAGTAAAGTGTGTACAGTAAACAGCACAGACCACATTACCTGTCTCCCACACTGAATATGATAGAAACTTGTATGTGATAATATTTGTTCATACATTTTGTTCTTCACCAGATTTTGTTCACATAATCTTCTAATAAAGCTTTACAGAATGTGATTTTGATTTACGAGCACATTTACCAATTAATATCAGTTAAATCAGACTAGAGGAGTGAGGCTGTATCTTTCAGAACATGGACTATCACAGACATGTATGCATTCATAGTCAGCTGCTTTTACAACTTTGCAGGTGCATCAGTGTTGGTAAAGTACTTGTATCCTGGCAGTGTTTTTCCAAAGGCATGACTCTAAACTTGCGTTTTCGGCTGTGTGATAGGAGACCAGCTCCTTTACCAACACCAACTCGATCTCTGTGGGCAAAATTCTCATTTTTTCCACAAAAACAGTAAACGTTTTTGAAAAAAGTAAAACAATTTTAAAAAATTAGCAAATAAGTAAACTATTGCCCCATTCACTGTTTCACAGTAGGAAAATCTGACTGTAGAGGAGATCACTATACTAGGGCTGGGACTAATCAGTAGCTGAGGAGATAAGGTATAGTGGAACAAATTTTAATTAATCTATTAGGTAAAACAAATACGTCAAGCAGTATGTGACAGACAGATATGTGGTGACATTAAGACTTGATTATTGCAATGCCTTATTAGGTGACTGTCCTGCAGGTTTAATTTAAAAAATCCAAATAGTCCAAACACTACCTTAGAATTATAAGGTTCTTACAAATGTGTTTTCTTCTATCAAAATGTTATATATAAGCTTTTAATTGTACAATTGTCCAGTGAAGAAGCAATTTTTTGAGTAACATGCTCCAGGCAAGTAACAAGACAGAAGGCTTGAATGCTGTAAATTATTGTTTATTTTGTTTGATTATATGGATCATGCTACTTAAGCAATTGTCTAAAAGATGAAAACAACAACTGCAACAAAAACATAAACCTATGACTGCCTTCAAATTCTCAAATAGATATTATATTTGTATTAGCTAGCACTAGTTAGCGTTAGCTAGCGCTAGTTAGCATTAGCAATCGCTAGCTAGCATACGCTAGCATAAACTAGTAAAATAAGTTGTGAAACACACAGATATTTAGGCTTTTCAAGAAATCTATAGCACTTCCCTTGTTGCTTTCAATGACATCTTCACATTTACCAAGTCTCATAATAACACAGTATTAAACCAGTGAAACTGGGACAGGCTTATCAGTAACAACATAAAGAGGTAAGACCTGCAACCTCTTGTAATATTCCTGCTTGTGATATTCCTTAGTGTTTGACAAAATCAAACGCAATGATTTGAAATCAAAATTATAAATCGCTACTACCAGCACTATGTTTATATCCAGGAAAGTTACAAATTGCAGCTTTAACGTGCCAGAGGAGAACTGGCCCTCCCAACTAAGCCTGGTTTCTCCCAAGGTTTTTTCTCCATCTATACATCACTGGAGTTTTGGTTCCTTGCCACTGTCGGAGACTGCTGACATATACTTAGCTTAGGAATTTGTAATAATTCAATCAATGTAATCATTCTCACATATTATATTACTTGTATGTATTTTGTTTTGTGTGTATTGTGTGTATTTCATGGTGTTATTGCAAATCCTTCATATTCTTGCCTTCATATTTATAAAATTGCACAAAATATTTGCAATAATACCATATATTGTGTAGAATGTCTGAATTTTTATTTTTCCAATTTGTTTATTGATTTCTAAATTTATCTTAGTATTTTGTGTAAAGCTGCTTTGAAGCAATGTAACATTGTAAAAAGCGCTACATAAAATTTAATTGAATTAATTATATGTGCTATATTATATGTTGTAATAAATTGTTAATTTCGAGAAGGTAGCAGATGACCCAAAAAGGTGACGTGCAAATTCTGTAGGCACATGTTTGCCAAAAATTCATCTATCTCAGACAGCACTTATTATTTGAAATGTAAGTGGTAGCTCAACGTAAGCCACTTTATTTAACCGTTCGGGCTGGATAAATGTGCGCTATTATTAGAAGCATATTAAAGTTTGTCTAGGTGTGGAAATGTGGACATGGTGGCCAAAAATGACACTATGCTAAATCTGACAGATCTGCTAAGCACCTGCACTGCATCCCTTCCACATCCACGGCATCAGTGCATCTTCTCAAAGGCTGTGCACCACCTCCGTTGTGAAAGGCACACAAAGCTCACTTCTCTGACACTGCAGGTGAACTAAAATGTTTAATGTGATTTAATTCATTAAGACCAAATGATAAGATTCATGATACACCTTATTAATACAGCGTACTATGTACAGAAATTCAGAAGAGACAAAATCCGAATGCACAAGGGCTAAATGGCATCTTAACCATTTCAGAATGTCAGATGTTCTCATATTAAACAATACTCTAGAAAAAAATAGTGATGCGAGTTAGATAACTGTCTATATTAATGTAGTGTTTGCTGCTTTATCTTAGTTATTTGTTGTTTTTTTATGTATAGACTTTGTATTTTATTTGCATTCTCACATTCATAGTCATTTTACATACATAGTCTTTTTATGGTGCGTTAAATTTATATTTTAAAGGCTCATTATTATTGCTTATTACTCTACAATGATACATGTAACATTGCCAACATTGTTCTATATTCCTTCTAATCCCTGAAACTCAAACTATTATCTAATACACCCTTCCCAGTACATATTTGCATAATTAAATTAATATCATAAACATGTAATCTTGCCAAACACTGACCTGAAGACCTCAAACACACAGAATAAACCTCACAGAGTCCTCTCACCGAATCATCTCAAACAAATACTGACATGCCCCACTCACCCAGGTTATTGTCAGTCAGCAGCTCTTGGTGATATGTGTCCTGCTCAGGGGACATGCAGAACCTGAATGGAGTCAAATCGGCCTGAATCTGAATCAACCTGAGAAGGTCTACTAACTGAAGTGTAACTGGTCTGTGGAAACAGGGACTTTCCTTTTCAGAGCTACCTGAAATGATGGGCAAAACAGTTTTTTTATATATTTCAATTGTTTATATTGTTAATGTTACTTTATTCATTTTTGACAGACAAACTGACTAAATAAATGAACATGAAACATGAACATGAAAAACGGCATAAGATTAGCGTAATGCACAATATGCATGCTAACCCTAATGCATGTCTTTTACTAAAGAAATTTGCCACCTACCAGACTTACAGTGTGCTTGTGGCATTGTAGAGGCTCAGTGTCCTAAACTGCCAACCTAATACCAACCTAAACTGCCAATGCCTAATACATTTACATTACATTTATTCATTTAGCAGGTGCTTTTATCTAAAACAAATTAGAGACAGCATTTAATATTTCACCCTAAGCAATAAAATAGAATCAATATAAACCGTGTGACGTAGATTACATCGTAACTTCATAGTAACTCCAGATTTCTGCAGAATTTACAAAGCTCTGTCCCTTGTGACATGAAACCGAAACTACCCCAAAACGTGTTTCGGGCTGTGTTATGAATGACCTGTGTTTGGACACAAAACACGTTACTGACTGCATATCCCACAGCTTGTATAACGCACACACAGGAAATGGAAACATCAGTGTTCACTCAAAACACACCCGCAACAGACGTGAGTGTCACACCTGAGTCATCTGTTCATACACATGCAAACAGGTTGTGACAGACTGGACAACTGCCTCGATCTTTCATGTGACAATACTTGACATCAGAACAGGAGCACCACCTTCAGATAAATAACTGAACTAGCAGAGAATTAAGAAATTACAGACTGCCTCTAAACAGATTTCTATACAAGACAAATATTAGTTTATTAGACAAATATTAAGCTCATTTCCCAAAAAGGCTTAATTATGATGTGACACATTGGTACATATATCTATACATTACACATACATATTCAATTAAGTAAGTAAGTTGCAAAGAGACTTCAGGAATCAACTTTGACCAAAGGCATATGTTAAAGGCATTCACATTCTGAAGGACGTTTGTTCAGACAACAGCATCACTCTAACATTTATTATTAAATATGTGAGAATGTGAAAAAGTGATCACTTCAACTGCAAGCCTTAATTTACATTTAAAATGGAAACTTTGCATTATGGGTGGAAAAACAGGTTTGAAAAACAGTATAAAGTATCTACGCTGATTCTGTTGTATGTTCATTGTTACTCTCTTACTCCGAAATCTCTCAGCAGCTATGTTTCCATCCAAAGTTAACTTAAGCGCACAACTGGAATATTGCATTTACGAACAAAGCACTGTTCCTATTCATTAAGGAAAACTAAAACTAAATCACAACTTCCTGATGCAAAGTCACATGACTTTAAGGCACATCAATAAAGTTAATTGGTAAATGTGTTTCTATCGTAGTTTATGTGAATATCGGATAAACAGTTTATTCAACCCAACTAACAAATAATAATGAAAAATAATATATATATATACACACACACATACACACTTATTTTTATATAATAAACTTTTATGTTTAAACTTTTAACCTTTGATTCTCGGGATATCACCCAAAAAGCATAATGTCTAAAAATGCACATTAAAAACTTTTAACTGATGTCAGTTGCGTCGAATAACTGTTTATCCGATAAGATATTTATCTGTTTATCCGATAAGATATTTATTCGTTTATCCAATAAGATATAACAATACATCCTGTTTTACTTTTTTAAAGTTAACATGTTTAAAACTAACATTATTGAATTTGCATTGTATTGTCTGTATGTATTTGTTTTGTCTTTTACGGTTGTCTTGAGTCCATCAAATCTTTTTTTCCTGTTTCTTTCATAATCAGACCACAGATGCAGTGTTTCTTTTTTTATAACTGTCAGGCATTTGAAAAAAATTGTCAGGCTCACCTGTGTTTCCTGAGCCTGGTCCCTTCTGAAGCTTTTCCTGAACCCTATGCATCTGACAAAACACACAACAACACAGTCATACAAAGACATGACCCATAACTGAGGTCACAGATTCACATGCGACCTCTCTCACCTTTCTGTCAGCCCTGAGTGCTCTGCAGGTCCATGACGTCTTGCTCTTCAGACAGGAAGTGCTTCATCTTGTGGAAGGGCTCTTTCCGATAAACGTATGCTTCCTTCAGGGTTTGAGTTAAGCCAGGATCTCTCTGACAGAGATCTGAGAAACACCCAGTGCACAGTGGCCAAACACATGCTGACTGATGTGTGTTAGCTGCTGTTCTTTCACCTTACTGATGACCTCTGCCATGTCCACGTTCTTGCTGTCATACAAGATGTAGCCTCTTGAGTGGTTTGGTGAGAGAATGTTGGTGTTGACCTTAGGACTGGCGGACAATGATGCAGAGGTATAGTGTGGGTATAGTGTGATGGGACGAGGTCCCACAAGGCTCTGGATTAAAAAAATACTTTATAGCTGCCCTGCCTCCAACCAGCATGCTATATTCTCGCCCAATGGCCGAAGATGTGCAGGGGCTAAAATTGTCTTAGGAGCTGGGTCGAACCCAGGGGGCGGGGTGGACGTGGGCATATGGAAGAAGGGCTCTTGTCTTTACACACAAAGCATTATGGGGGAGTTAACAAAAAAGGATCCGAAAAGACAATACTTAACATTGTCTTTTGATTCTACTTTAAGTTTAATAAAACTTGGTTTTTGTTGCCTTGTTTGCCAAGCCCCCCAAACAAGCATGGGTGGATTGAACATTGTTTTGTAAATTACACTCTGGAGGAAACATCCCCGATGTCTGCAGATACAATCTCATTCCTTGTGTCTCTGCAGGATGTGATCTGGTGTATCAGATGTCGTTGAGATCGCTTTGAGGATCGCTTAAGATCTTGCATAACCATATGGCTGTACTAGGGTGTTCAGTGCATGTCATTGGCGTGACGTGAGAGTAATAAAACAGTCTGAGGTTACAGACCCCTCACAAATCATTCAAATCATCAGTGAACTGAAACAAAACTGTACAAACCAGAAGAGAGTCAACACACAGGAACTGCCCTAAACACTGTAAACACCAACCCTTCACTGTAAACACTTCAGTCATTGAAAACCAAACCACAGTTGAGCCAACAAAAGCAGACACACAGACCTTTAACATATGCAAAAACACAACATAACTTCACACATCATATGATGTTTCTTATCTTTCATGTGACTGCAGGAGTATTTCTACTCTCAAACACTCCAGTGTCACACACAGACAGCATACGCAGACAGCAATACCAAACAAAACACAATAAAAAACAAGACAGAGCCTCAAATCTTGTCAGGCAGACATTCCCACAGTGAAGTGCAGTGAGATGCCAGGATATTCGACTGCTGAGTGTTTGAGACCCACAAACAAACAAATCAAATGGAAAGGCACTCCCACACACACAAACTCGCACACTTACCACTCAGCTCAGTGTTAGCAATGCGCAGTGACGCATTCTCAGATTGCAGGCTGTGGTTTTTCTCCAGCAGCAGAACCTCTAACGGTTTACTGGAGTCCTGGAGGAGAATAACATCATCACAACACAACTTACTTCATCTGAGACACATACACCCTTCATATCAACAACTCACTGCATCAGACACACACAACATTACATCAATAACGTATTGCATCTGACAGCCCCCCCCCACACACCATTACATCAATAACGTATTGCATGTGATATATACACACACACACCATTACATTAGTAATGTGTTACATCCAACACACCACATCAACAACACATACACACAAAAAACTAACACGGGTGTGTCTACCTGCAGTGTGGAGCTGTCGACTGGCCCAAACTCCATAGACTTCAGGATGCTGTCAATCATAATACAATCACATCATTACACAGACTCTTATTTAACACCATAATTACAAAATAATACAATGAAAACTGTAAAACCAATAAAATAATGTGCAAAAAAATGTGCTAATATGGAGCACTGAGCTGGACCTTGACTATAATTAAACTATCATACTATTTCAGACTATTAAAAACTCATGACATGACCTTGTTCATAGAGAACATGTACATACTTCAGCCACAACCCAAATCTAGCTGTGAATGGTGTGCTGATTTCAGCAGAATTAAAATAAAACTTATCAAACAGTAATCTTATCAGACAGTATTATATTAATGATTCGGCCACTGTCTGCAGTTTACAGGATGTGAGGATTCAGTGTGAGGTCACAGACACTCATTATAACCAATGAAACGGTCTACAGGACATCCCCTTCCTAAAGCCCAGTAAGGATGTTCTCAGTAAAGTCAGTAAAGATAAAAAAAAAAAAGTCATTTATCTTTACTCAGTAAAGATAAATGTAGACAACAAGCATGGTGACTAAAAGACACAGACGCAAGTAGTCCGTGTCCAGGATGAGTGGAGTCCTTAAGGATCTTGGTAGCCCTAGCTTTGCATCGCCTGGTGTATATTTGATCCAATGAAGGGAGATCCATTCTGGAGATAGGCTCTGCTGAGCGCACCACACTCTGGAGAGCTTTACTGTCTCTGATTGATATGTTTCCATACCATGATGAGATGCACCATACCATGAGTCAATACACTCTCTACAGCCCCAGTGTAGAAAGTTTTCAGGATCCTCAGGAAAACTCTGAATTTCCTCAGTAATCTCATATGGTACAGTCTCTATCTGGCTTATTTGATGTGGATGTGGTTGGACCACGTTAAATCCTCAGAGATGTTTACACCAAGGTATTTGTAGCCGCTCACTCTTTCCACTGGGGTCACGTTGATGGTGATTGGGGAATAGGTCTGCCGCTGTCTCCTCCTAAAATCAACAACCAGTTCTTTGGTTTTATTGACGTTCAGAGATAGACAGTTAGCTTGGCACCATTATGTCAACCTCTCCAATTCATCAACTTAGGCAGCCTCATCATTGTTGGAGATGAGGCCCATCACCACTGTATTATCTGTAAACTTGATGATAGATGTGGATTCGTGAGCAGCCACACAGTCGTATGTGTATAGAGAGTAGAGCAGGGGACTGAGAACGCAACCTTGTGGGGCTCCTGTACTCAGGGTGATGTTGGTGGTGGTGGTCTGACTCATTGAAGATGGACGTAAACAAGCCAGCCAGCTGATCAGCACATATTCTGAGTACATGTCCCGAAATGTCATCTGTCCCAGGCGCTTTCCTGGTGTTCACCCGCTTCAGAGCTTTACGAACCTCGTCCTCCGTCATGACAATGGCACGCTCATAACTGACATTGCTGCCCCCCCTCCATTGTGCACTCCGGCAGATTGCTGATGTCATCATGGTGGTCTGTTTCAAAACGCGCATAGGTGTTCAGCTCGTTTGCCAGCGAAAAGTTACCTTTTACCGCAACGGAGGGTTTACTTCCGAAAGCGCAGATGGTCCTCAGTCCCTGCCACATGTGTCTGGAGTGGGCGGACCAGCGTTTCACCTCCCGCCTCTCAGGATCTTCCCAAAAGAGCTTTTGTTTATATTCCGGTGTGAGGAAAATGGTGGCGTGGTCCGATTTTCCAAAAGCTGCTAGCAAGTTGGTTTTGTAACCATTTTTGAATAGTGTGTAGCAGTGATCCAATGTATTTCCCCCTCTCGTTGGACAGGATATACTGTATGCTAGTAGAAGTTTGGCATTACCTGTCTAAGGTTGGTTTTATTAAAATCTCCAGACACAATGATTGCCACTTCAGGGTGGTTGTTCAGACAAACACTAAGCGTGTCGTGGAGCTTAGACAAGGCAAGATCCATGTCCACTTGAGGAGAAATGTACACAGCTGTGGCGATGACCGCTGTAAACTCATGAGGCAGATAGAATGGGCGGCACATGATTGTTAGATGTTCTAGGTGAGGCGAACAGGAACGCGACAGAATGGAAATGTTCCTAGGGTCACACTATTTGTTACTGATTATGAAACAGACCCCACCGCCTCTGTTTTTTCCGGCATACGCAGTCCTGTCCATCCGGTGAACTGAAAAGTTATCAGTGAGATTCGGGGGTTAGGTGCACATGACTACAATAACACATTGTCATGCAACTCCTTTCTTTAGATTCATTGGCTCAAAAGATTCTGTGCTGCTTCCTGTACAACATTTTGAATTATATTAAAAACCTGCCTTTTTTTGAAATCTCTCCCACATGGTTTGTCCGATTTACACAAAACTTTATATATAGCATCTACAGACACAACAAAAAGTTATGGAATTCATGTTGATTATCCAAATCCTTCTCTTACACTGTGACAACGACTTTGACAGCGAGCATATAAATGAAAATCAGTGTAAATATTTCTCAGGAATAGTGTTTCACCTTAGCTCTTTCTTCACCTCCTCATAATCTGCTTGTGTCAGAAGCTTCTCTTCAAGTTGCTGGATAAAAAACATGAAAACAATGGCACACGCCTGCAGGTCACTCACTGAAGAGTACAAATACATGCATGCATTTCTCAGTAAAGTTGTGTACCTGGAGTGTGGTGCTCTGGGTGTTTAGCTGCTGTTGTAATTGTCTGATATGTGTAGACGAGTTCTCACGGAGAGTAGAGAGGCTGCTCTGCAGTCTCTGAACATCCTCTACCAGCTGACTCATCTCGCGCTCCTTTGCACTGAGCTCTGCCTCTAAACTCGGGTGCGACACCATCTCAACACACTCACCCTGCTGCGGAACACACAAAACTTTCCTTGGCAAATAAAAAATATTTACTAACATGACAAGATGTGTCCCCATTGATGCTCACATTTTCCAGAAAGAAGCACAATGTTAAATTAATAAAACAAAAACCAAATTTGATATGTCATAATCTAATATAAGCATGTCTTAGAATAAAATCAGATGAGTTTTTAAAGAACTTGAGTAGATTGTTTCTGTTCATGGAAACAATTACTGTATGAGTTTTTCACAGCATTTGTTTATATGACAGCAATAGGGCTGCACAACATTGAAGAAAAACGCAATATGCAATACCACGCTGTGTGACATTCAATGCGACAATGCTTTAGGATTGTAAAATCAATTTTAACATTAAATTTAAAACAATAATAGTTACATTAAATATATGTTTTACAATCTTTCTAGGGAAAAAAACACTCTCTCTGTACATCTACCAAAAACTTACATAACTATTCATGACTATACATAACTTTTTGAAGCATTAAAATAATTTAGTAATTGTCATGTTTAGGTAATTTAAATATATCCTGCAACCCTAATTATTAAGTTACATGACAGATCTCTTACCCAGCATTTTTTTAAATGAATAGTTTAACCAAAAAAGACATGTCACCAACACCTTAAATGGGCTGAGGGTAAAATAACAGCATTTATTTTTTTTTAGTAATACTACGCAAAAACAGAAGTATTTGGTTGCTGATACCGTCTCTGGAGTTGTGTGGATTTGGGACTCCAGCTGTGTAGATTTGTTGGCTAAGCTGAGCTGCTCTCTGAGAACTTTAACTTCTCTCTCAGTGGCTTCAGCTCTCTGCAGAAAACAACACCGTTATTATCTACATTTAACATTCAGATTTAAATTTAATAAATAATATTTGTTAATATAATAAGTCAATTTATCATAAGCATATTACTGCCCTGGAGTCCACAGCAATGCATTTTGCAGAGTTTGTCAAGGCATTTTATTTGTATAGCACTTTTCACAGAAAACATTGGTTCATAGAAGCATTAAAGAACATCCATTTGTAAGGTCTAAGGTTCCAGCTAGGGAAGCCAGACTTTCCTTTGGCATTATAGGAAATGTTTAAATGGCAAAAGCCATACAGTGTGTGTAACACAAATGATGGTTCACCGGAAAAACTGATGCAGTATTTGATCTAATGCATCAAATTGTTCAACATAGATTTGGGGATTTTTTCACATTAGGGTTATTAGGGTTAAGGGTCTGTGTACACTGACAAGATCTTTATGTTAAAAAAATGTGTTAATTATGAAACAATGTTAAGTCTGATGCTAAAAATTGACATCATTATCCCAAGCCAGCATTTAAAAACGAGTCATGCAACATCATTCATATGTGTGACAAATATTCACACATCAATATTTAAATGAATCTGAAACTCCAGCTGATCTTCTCATTAGTCACACAGAGAGACAGAGTTGGGGCTTATTCAGAAATCAATGTCATACCTGCTTATTCTGCTTTATATTGGCCTTAACAAAACATTAGAGTTAATTCAAGAGTTACAGAAAAATTAAAAACCCTCACCCAGCACCCCTCCCAGCATGCAACACAAATAGAGAGCAGAAAAATCAAAATGTCAAATTGAAAAAATGTTACTTTTTTTATAAAGGAGAGACTTTTCTGTTTTTATTTTACTGCATAAACCTGTATGCCTAAACGTGTAAATCAATGTGTGCTTCATTCTGCTGCGTATCACAACATTAAAATTAAATTTACTTTCTGAAACAATGAACAAACTGCTGTTGTTGTTTTACCTGATTGGCTCTCTCCAGATCAGTCATTACCATCTCAATCTCATCTGCCCTAAGAAGCACACGTTTCAAGGTTAAATGTGATGAAACGTTTTGAGCTTTAACACACAATACAAAAACATTCACACTGTAGATTGTATACACACTCTGAAAACACCATGAGAAACAGAAAACTTGTGACTCTTAACATTATTTTACCTTTCTTAAAACTTAAATAAAAAAGATGAACAACACCTGCTGTAATAAATCTATAAATTATCATTTTTGAACACACACACTCACACACACACATACTTTGCAGTGGACTCTTCATCATATTTGGTCTTCAGATCAAAAAGCTCTGACTGAGTTCTTTCAAGTGCTGTAAAGACACAAGAGCAGTAATGTTGTGCTGATAATCATATATGTAACAATTGTTTTATTTTAACCAGAATCATTTTTATTTTCTACATACAAGAAGATCATTTCTACCATCATTTACTCTGTCATATCACCCAAATCAGTCTGTGTGAAAAAGCTGCATTGAAGAATGCTGTGACAGCCTGCACAATTTCACAATGAAATTTTCACCATTCTGACCTAACTGACCAAGCACTTTCCTGCTGATATTCATGGACGGGTGTTTGTTCAAAATGTTCACAGAAGGTTAAAGTAGAGTATCATTATAAAAGTACATTAAAAAGTACTGTATATCACTATCAGAGATGTGTACACGGTTGAGTGTAGCATCCGTCTGTAGGGTCAGAGTCAGTATGAGACGTGCACGGTTGAGTGTAGCACCCGTCTGTAGGGTCAGAGTCAGTATGAGACGTGCACGGTTGAGTGTAGCACC
>JAZGTK010001417.1:0-40410 GCA_036877625.1 Ambastaia sidthimunki
ACAGCTGTAATGAGCAATCATGGCTCTGATTTGGGGGATAAAAACAATGGCAAACTCAGTTTTTATTGATCAGCTGATCTAGAGCCTGCAGTTTCCCTGTTAGTGGCTCTCAGGAAAGCAATTTGTCACCAGGTTTAATGCAGAGCAAGACTTGTTTATGTCAGGCCTATAGACTGCTGAACTGACCTGAAGTCTGTGTATGAGTTTAAACTCCAGCATTACTATAACAACCTGGAGACTCTTTCTCCAGATGATTTAAACAGATGTCATGAGAATCATCTGTTTTTACTGTTCCAATTCTACATAAAGATTTTGAGTTCTTAATGTTGTTAAAGATGCTTTTAATGTTTCTGAGGAAGTTGCTAAGTGTTGTTGTATGGGTGATGTCATCTCTTGAGGAAGATCAAGCAGGGCATGGAGTTCAGTCTCTCTGGAGCTGTGATTGGACTGAAAGCTCTCAGAATCTGACTCCTGCAGCAGCTCCATGCCAGAAACAGACAAGAAGCAGGAAATTATGCTGGAGATTCTGGAAAACAAGTCTAATGGGGTGGCAAAGCCTGTGGGAAATGTGCAGGGCCATCCAGTGTTATAAATTCTCCACATCCAGCCATGATTTATACCCCCAACAATTACCCCCGGGGCAGTTACTTACACCTTCTCAAGCGTTTGTTTGCTCTGTGAAAGTGACAGATAATCTATGGGTGTAAATCAGAAGGCTGGAGGGTAAGAACATAGCAACACAAGAGTCTCTCTCTCTATCTGATTAGCTGTAATAATCGATTCTCCAGGGTGCTTTAAATCAAGACCTCAAGGTTTTGGTTGTTTGTACATATCTGGGTACTTTTAAAACAGTGATATAATTTAACAGACTTTACATAAATAACCTTTACTAATGCAGGACGGGAAGTTTTGAGTGTGATGGGTGATTATGTGAATGGAAGCAGCTCAGTGATGTTGTGTAATCACAGGAGACTGGTGATAATAAACCTCATGCATTCCCCTTGTGTAATGAATCCCTCCTCATAGTTTAATATTTGTGTGTGTGTGTATTGAGGTTTCTAGTGGGATAAATGGCACTGCAGCCCATCATGAGTGTGGTTTACTGACCTATGAAATCTACAGACTCTGTTTGATAAATGAGATCAAGCTTATTAAAGCCTAAACCAGTGATAACAGGACAGAGGACTGGCTGGAGGTCGGGCTGTTTAGGAAGCAGAGATAAAATATGAAACTAGAGGAAATTTAAACCCGGACAAAAATATCAAAATCAACTTCTCCTCTCTTTTAAATTACAATTGAAAAGTGCGGATCTTGTTTTAATATTTCATGCCTTACGACCAGGTTGGTGCTAAATAAAGATCTGTTACCATCATCTCTTTCATCAGGAGCCCTAACGTGTCCCTAATAATGTGCTCTCACGCACTATTGATACAGCTCTCAACATGATCATAATTACCACCAAAATATCAATTCATTATTTGACTGTAAGGTTAAAGTTTGTGGAGGAAATGGCCTTCAGCCGGTTTTAATCGGGCACTGACACTCTGCAGTGTTTTGATATTTAAGGTCATTTTGAATCCAGTGTTACTCCATTTAGATGAATCCACTAAATACCAACACATGCCATCATGATATCAGCCTGTTCTTATATAGTTACTTAAACACATCTGAATAAAACACTAGCAGAGAAACAACATATTGAAAACTGAATGAAATATATTAGTGGCTGCAGCTGACAGCTCAGTTCATAGCAAATTGATTAACTCAACATGATGTCATTATTCAATTCATTTATTAATATGATCAGTCACTGTAAATGTTTCTACGATTAATCTTCTGCTTATGCTAATGAATGGTTCAGTGTTATAAAGGGTCTCATTATTTACTCAGAGCCGTCTATGATAACTGCAGTATTCTCTGACATTAGTGCACACACACAAGAATTAAGAATGTAAGGGTAACATTATCAATACCTTTCACACTTTAAGCTCATCTCATTTGTCACTTTTAAATATTGTGTCATTTGCTATAGATTTTTGCACAAGTAAACTCAAAAACATCATAAGCTTCTTAAAGTATTTCAACATAAGCACAAACACACACTGCTAGACAGGTAGTGAACTTAATCTAGTTAACATTTATAAGACGTAACCATGTGCTTAATTTACACACACGGCGCGCGATCAACTGATAGTTTTAATAAATTAGATTTCTATGTATTTCAAAATAACTCAATTACGGTTAATGCTGATATAGACTGTGTACGTCCATATAGGCATTCATGCAATATTAACATCTTATGAATATTCGATAGAGCTGAACGACTTTATATGCCTTCTAACCACAGCCTTTGTTTTTTCATTGACTCAAGGAAACGCATAAATCCTCCAAACTCAATTCCCAAGGTCATTTACAGGCATAATGTGTTTATCGCCTGGCTGTTTCACTCATAATGAAGCCATTCCCGTTGGAATATTGGAATTGATGAATGTCTATGGGATATTGATCAATACCTGCCGGCCTTTGGCAAACAGAAGATGAGTGACCATTAGTCCAACTCAATTCACGGAGCTGAGAGTGCCGGTAAGCTCTGTTCTGTTTCACAGCTGGGCATTTTAAAAGAAGCACAGCACACTCGTGGAATAGTTTCAGCATGAAGTCTTTGGCTGACTGTTATGAAATCTGTTCCTTTGTAACCTGAAAGATGTTCAAATTCTACAAAAGTGCCCTTAAGAGTGAACCTACAACAATAAAAAAAATAAGATTTTCTTGACAAACTGATCACACAAACTGCTTGTCTTGCATTTTTAGGGTGTTATAGGTGTTTGCCAGGGCATTGCTATACAGTTGCTATGGTGTCCTGGTTGCTTGTTTATTGGCCAAAGTACAAAGAGCCCATTGTCAAGTCTTTATAATTTGCTAGTCTTTACATTCTTGAGTATAAATGCTGTTTGCTCATTTTAGGTGAAGTAGTAAAACTGATTTATATATTTACTTTAATGTGGTTTGAATAAACTGTAATCAGGCTGATGGGA
This sequence comes from Ambastaia sidthimunki, assembly GCA_036877625.1. Classification (NCBI taxonomy): domain Eukaryota; kingdom Metazoa; phylum Chordata; class Actinopteri; order Cypriniformes; family Botiidae; genus Ambastaia; species Ambastaia sidthimunki. The sequence continues at coordinate 3,036 of JAZGTK010001417.1, forward strand.
GATGTTTTTGTCCATGTAGAAACAGATTTGAGATACGGAAGAGATGTCATTTGTGATCTTGGTTTTAACTAGTAATTAACTTTATTTCAGGCTTAAATAAAGACAACATATCAGAGTTCAGTATGTGCAGAAGAACTGAATTTGCTGGTAACTGTAAAGGTTAATGTGGTGTGTTTTGAGCTCTTTACAGAAGAAGGGGCATGTGCAGCCGGAGGGGGTGGCAATAATGACGCCCCGCGGATCTCGTTATGAAGGTTATTGATTCGATCGGACCACCTGCTTTCACCCTGACACTCCCTCCAGTTTCCTGTTTCAATGGGCAGAAGCTGCCAAAACCGGCCCAGAGGGATGTTCTGTGTCTCTTCTGACCCTCACAAACACATATTTTATGCTTGTTAGAGTATTGTTTTTTTGAAGCTATAGCAGTCTGTTAATATATACAGAAGAAACAGTTCCAGTACAGTGGTACAGTGATTGTCATATTAATTTATTAGGGTGTTTGATGTACAAATATCATGATATTAACATTGTACAGGTTCAGAGGAAATGTGTATCATTTTACTGAGGTTTTAGTCAGATATTGACATGGCTGGAATGAGATTTTGAATCATGTGTCTAATTCATCTTTTCTTTGTTGGCTTGTCAGCGATTTTGGCTGAAAAGAACATTCCAGATCTGTCCTCTGAAAAACATATATCAAATTATAAGACCCTTTCAGCAGATATATGACCAACCGTTAATTAGTGCTAAAGTCATTTGTGTGTTTAACAGGATCCGAGAAAAATTAATGACGAGACACATTGACAAGATAATTGAAGAATATTGGCTGAAAGTCCTACAATACAGCAGCTAACGGTTTGCTACAGAAGTCTGATAAACATCCTGGAGAGAATCTGAAGGTTTCACAGAGATAAATCTCTGCTGGTGGACATTGAGATCTGGGACAGTCTGGCATTCACATGCCTGGCACAAGCGAGGATGAGGAGAGAGTGTGGCCGACAGCAGGAGGCTCAGACCGTCCACTCGTCTCCTTCAGCTGATGAAACGGTGCTGAGGATTAGTGCTGAAGGTTAAGACTGGAGATCAGAAACCATTTAAACCATCAGAAACCATTTAAACCAACTGCGCTTTACAATATACAATACATGAAATATAGGCTCATTATTTTAAAGGTCTTATCTTTACAATATCATTTTATTGTCAATATTAATACAATTATGTTACAATATGTATTTAAAAGGTAGTTTTCTTGCATCTTGGATTTATGATTTAAAAGGACATTTTGGAGCTTGTGTTTAATCTGACTAATTTAAAGTTTTTTGTTCTCTTTCTTTTAACCTGAGTTTGTTTTGTCTGCATGTCTGTCTGTTTAAGTGGTTGGTTGATGTGTTATGTAATGGGGTGGATGCTGTTGGCTACATGTTGTTATTGGTGGCAGCAGATGGCTGATCTCTGATGAACAGATGGAGACTGAACCGATCACAGAGGCTCATGTTAGTCTTTGAATTCTGAGCAGTCAAAACATTATTTGTTATGACGCTTCACATGAACCTGCTGTGTCTCCCTGACACTTTTATGAGCAGATCTATGCGTAATGAATACATGTAAGAAGTTTTTTTTGTTCTTTCTTTGTGTAACTTATATTAATTCTTTTCTCTAAATTAGAGTTCAACATCATCATGCTTTTGCTATAGCAGTTAGAGTAAACAATAGAAACAATTATAATACAATAACACACAAGTTAAGAGTTCGTATCTGTTTAACCATTCTTTCAGTATATTATAAAAAAATACTAAGTTTGACAACTAAGCTGGCCAATAATCAACACATTGCTGTTGTGTTGTGTATGGCTCTTTAAGAGCAGTGAACGCGCATGCTCGCGCTCAGTCTCAGAGTGATCTGCGCTCTGCAGCGGGGACGCGCGTCGTCAAACCGCCCAAGTTTGTAGGCGCGCGACACACGGGACTGAATCTCCTCACAGATGAAGTAAAACATGAGAAAGGTGAGTTTTATCTGACATTTTTCATTTTATAAATATTAATAACTGTCTGAAGGTGCTTTAAATTGTGTTCTGAGGCACATAAACGAGCGAACTGTCAGTCATTTATGAGACGCGTATGTATTCAGAAATAAACTTACACATATGAGTAAAACAGTTTCTGTTACTCAGTTGTTTCACAGGAAAAGTTTGTGATCTTCAACTGAACTCAATTTACTGGATGTTTTTCAGTCAGAAAACAGAGAGTAAATACAAGTATCACCGTATTACAATCACAGTAATAATAACAGTACAGTTATAAAATATCATCACAGTTTTCACACCAGCATCACGACATTTCTGAAGTAACATTTCATTTTTTTTTATTTGACTACATTTTCTCTTCATTTATGTGCTCATGTATTAATATTCATGTTTTGTAATATTCAATATAATAATAATGTCAGTAGTCTTTCGTTTAGGTGTAGTTTGTCATTTTTAAGGCATAAAGGCTAGTGTTAATATATTTCATTAAATACTTATATTCCTTATCACACAATACATATTATACATCTATATTTAAAACTGTGATATTCAATCATTGTGCTTGAAATTCAAACAGCCCCGATTTATAAAATTAATGTGTGGCAAACCAAGACAACTGAGTCAAGAAATGTCATGAATTATATATATAGAAAATATATGGATTGAAACAAAGTCTAAAAAGTCTAAGAAATGTATTAAACCGCTTTTATTAACTTATTATGAAATATAACTATTAGAGATAATATAATGGATAACTATTAGTTAATATAATGGAGACATTATGGCAGAAATCTGATTTAACCCTAACTTTAACTTGACCTAAGAGCAGATTTCTGCTGTGACTACAGTAAAGGCAAAGCAGCTTTTAAACTGATCCTGGATCAGGATGAATTAGCTTCTTCTGACACAAAAATATGTTCTATATTAAATATGCATGTTTATTATAAAGTTCTGCTGGAAATTAATCTTACTCATTAAGTGTGAGACAGAAACAATTCATGAGGTAAAAAGTAGTCAGTCAGTCACTTTAATCGACAGCATCACACTTATAAAAGTACTTGATCTGATATCTGAAGTGAAGCCATCTGCTATATCTGATAGCAACATGAATTTAATTACATCTGAATTTCAGAACGGCATATCACAATATGTCAAGCCATGCATACTATCTTTTTATTAATGAATGCAGTTATATTTTCATTTACATCCCAGCATTATAACTGGTGATTTTATAGAGTAAAATTGGTCATCGTTATACATTTTATTTGTTTATCTGTGGGTGTGGTGTGGTATTAAAGTTAGTTACTTTATAGTTATTTCAGTCTTGGGCTTTAAACTCGTTTCTGTGAGGTTTGGAAATTGTTGTCTTGGACTGAATTTATGCTGACCAGAAGTGAGATACAGTAAAGCTTTAATGTCTTTTAAATTTGTTTGGTGAACTTTAAAATGATATTTTTGAGGCTGCAGGATTTGGACACAAGAGATATCTGATGTTAGGTTTGACCCTGTCCCTGGGTTCTGCTCCCTGTGAGGTGATTCCTGTCATTTCTCGTGGTGTTTTTGCACTGTTAAGAGATGAATCTGAGCTTGGAGGGTTTGGATTTCGATGTTGGCAAAGAGATTGTTGTTTTTTTCCTGTATTCAGCATTTTCATTTCACTCTGTTGTGATTTTCACTCTTAATCTCCACTCTCTCCTACGTTTGTGTGGGACACTTAGATTAAATAATCTCGTCTCTGTTTTGGCATCTTGGTCTTGTCCTCTCAGTGTTGGTAGACTTTCCATCTCACATTTGCTAAGGTTTGACACATTACTTCCTGTGGGGCAGGTTTTCTACAGTATCCAGTTATATCTGTCCAGTTATTGCTTTTGTCAGCTCATCTTTTGTCACAAAGGCAGAGCTCAGTGAGGTGTGGAAGAAGATTTAATAGTAATTCAATGGTTTTGGGTCCATTTCTGTTCCCACTTAACAATTACGGTGTGATTCTTTTAAAGTATGAAGTGTTTATCTCATTTTGAGGGTGTTTGGTTATTTTAACTGAAAAACTACACAGAAAAAATTATTTGCTGTTTGCCAGTAGCAGACCAGTATTATCCATGTAAAGCCATTTTGGGTTACCTTGATATTAAAGCTTGTGTAACATGGTTAGCTGGTTTTCACCAACCCTTTGGTGAATGCCGTTCCTTCCTGTCCTATCTAGTGCCTTACAGTTGTCCTCACGTTCAGACACCTTGTTCTGCTGAGACCAGTCCACTGAGGACCAGCGCTGTCCAGCTCACTCATTCTCTGCCACTTATCCTGTCAGTCAAGCCTCACGTGGCTGAATTATTCATGCTTTGATTTGAGATGTGAGTTTAGGATGTGACAGATTGCTTCCTTGGTCTCCAGAGGCAAATTCTTGACTTTGAGGTTAGTGGTTACCTATTTAGACTGATCTAGGATCAGCAGTTTCTATAGAAATCTGTAATCACTGTATCAGCTTTCACAAACACTATTGATTGATGTGCCGGTGAAACCAGATATTTACATTTTTTTGAAGACAGTGTCAGTGATGTTTGCCTTGGCAAAGCTCACCACTGTCTTCTTGTTTTATACAATCAATAGGTCAGCTGAGGAAAACAAATCTTATCTTACACAGTGTTACGGCCCCTTCACACCTAGAACAATAACTACAAAAATATCTTTATTTATCTTTAATCTTGTATCATTATTGGTGAGAAAAGTTTTTACTTCTTAAGGATGTAAAATACTGAGACAAGACTTGAGGTGTGTGTGCTGTATTAATAACAGTAATAGTGATTCTTGTCCTGTGGTCTTTGTTCCATTAGTGAGCAGACAAAAACGTTCTCAAAATGCTTTTTGTTTTACATTAGCAATGATTATGATGAGTGTGTCTGTTTGTGTTGCTCTCTTGGCAGGTGAAAGCTTCGTTTAGAGACATTTGTATTTGACAGTGTCGGCTGTAGAGCTCTTAAAAACATCCTCCATCAGCAGTGTGCCGTCTTTATGGAGGACCACGGGGTTCCCCCCTCTGACAGATATTGGTGACATGGGCACTTAAGGGAAAATTGCACAACCATTTTCACGAACGACCCGCTGTGTCTAAAATATCCCGCTCATTACATCCTGCTGTTCAGAATCGTGTGTCTCTGTGGTTATTGTGTTGAGTTACAGTGATAAGTTATCAGCAGTGTTTAAGATTAAAACCAGCTCTAATATAACAATCCTAAAGGAATGTGTTTTGGATTTTCTGTCATCATTTTTGAAGTCCTGGTTGTTATTGAGATAAAAAATTGCACAATTAACTGATGCGTTGATAATTTCATTGTCTTGCCACTCTAGTTATGTAGAAATCCTGTAAGATTTTTTCTAAATGAACAACAAGTACAAGGATTTAATTTTTTACTAAGAAGTCACAACTTTTATGGACATAAATAAGCTTGTCCAGAAAGACAGATTGTTCCCTTTGGACACACATCATGTATCAGAATAATGCAGAGACATATGAGACTCTGAAAGTTGACATACAATTTATAAACGCTAATGGCCACTCTTTCCCTCTGTGCCCCATTTCTCAAGCGTATGATGGGTGAGTGAGCCGGCGCTAAATTTCTGCACCTGAACTGACAAATGACAGGAGCATGAATGTAAAACTTCCTGTTCTCCTCTCGTGGTGTTTTCTCAAAGGTCAGCAGTTTGAAGATGTCTTGCATGTCTCCACAACTTGCTCACTCAGCAGACGCGTGGGGTGAAATTTTTCCAGTCTTGTTGCATCAGGGGGGAAAGTATTTTTGAGAAGATGGTGCCTTTGTAAAATAAAACATGAGCGGTTCTGAGCATCTGAGCAGCAAGCATACCCATAACCATAATACCCATAATAATAGTCTTCCACAACATTTTTATAGGTCTGTGCTTTAATTTAGTGTCAATAATTGTCTCATTTGTTATTTTATCTCCTAAGGAGTTTTAGGAGAAACATCTGAGACTAAACATAACAGACTCTCATGGGCTTTGAGAATGCAATCTCTGAGCAGCATGTCCTCTGGGTAGAAATCCACATGATTTTTTAGGTTGTCCTCAGCTCAAGGTGACCCTGACGCTTCCTGCAACAGACTCAAACCTGCAGCTGTGGTGACAGTGATCTGATGAATGAGCACAGAAATATAATACAAGAAAAATCAAAGTGTGGCACCAGTAACAGCCGTGATGGATAGCTGGTGTTTGGGTCCTCCACATCGTCCAGGTTTGGAGGCTGCATTCGTTTTGATCAGATTTAATCAGACCCGTTTTGTCTTGATAAAAACCCAGTTGGCAGGGGTTAACCAAATTCTCTGCAGAAAAGTTTAGCCCTCAGCAAGAGCAAGGTTTGATCTTAACCGCCTGCATTTGTCATTCCATTGTGGTTTGTAATTAGTTTTGGAGAGTTTTTTCAGACAAATAATGACAAATTCAGGCGTTTAGCCTCTTACCATTCCAGCGTGGTCAGTGAACAATGAGATTTGCTTGGTTGTTTTCATTTTAAAAGTTCCCAGAGGCTGTAATGAAAAGACACTGGCGTTTCCTCCGGTGACTGCAGGCTGGAGGCCCCTCGAGAGGCCGTGCTGGAGTCTGCTAATAAAACACTGTTTGTTTGCTCATTTGTCCTGGCGGGGCCAGTAAATGAGCAGTGAAGGGTCTGGGGTGGATTGTGGATTTATTGAGAATCATTAAAACGAGAAACTATCAGAATTAAAAAGATGACTAAGAGCTGAGCAGAGCGGAGGCAGAATTTGCTGATTCACTTTCTCTACACAAACACTCACACACAGTTAATACTGTAGATGCTGATAAAACTGCTAAGCTGTGTAAAGAGAAACATTACTGCTCACAGGTTGCTCTGTCATGTCAGTTCTCAGTTTTGCATTTTGTTGAACTTTTTAAATTAGTTTAAATCTGTATTTAATCATTACATTGAAGAAAAAAAAACAGTATCTTCAGACTTTTTCCTATCATAGAGTGTTTACAGATTCAGATGTAATCTCAAACAATTTCAATCTTAGCAGAAAGAAAGATGTATCGCTGTTTTGTTTTCTGGTTAATTGATCTTCCTGACGTCATTGAGAGGGATTTAACAGGCTGAGGATGTGGCAACCGGCCACATACGTTTTCGCATATTATTGCGAGATGAACGATCTGCCGATGAATGCTGCAGTTGAAGTTACAGTTTTCTTGTCTCTGTCATTTGCATGGAGGCTGCAGCCACACGCCGGAACGTCCTGACAGGTGATTCATTAAACTTTCATCCCTGAATCTGTTCAGAACTGAGCTGCTTTTAAAAATCAGAATGAAGTTTGAACTGTGAAATAATTTGGACATTGTGTTGTTCTCATGAACTCATAGTTTTGCTAATATCTGATTAATCATCTCTGTCTGATAAAACAAAGATATAAATTTGTAGGACGTTATTTGATGCTTTTTATAGCCTTGCATAATTTGCATAAACAGACAAATAATAAATAATATAGTGATAAATGGGTAAGACGTTAATGAGATTGTGTTTATGGCTGTATTTTGGTGTTGATTGAGTGTTAATCTTCTGATTGTGGCACATGAGCTTCTGAGCCCCTGCTGGTCCTCCATCTGCTCTGATATGAACTGAATCTGATGATGTTCTGTACAGAAGACACAGACCAAAAGATGAAGACATCTGCTCCACCTTGCTCTGTGGTTTTTATTTACTTGATAGAATAGAGGAAAAAATTAAAGACAGTCATTGTTTTTACAATTTAATTTGATGCAACTACACACTTAAAAACAAGCCAAAGAGGCAAACTTAATCTAAGGTTTTCAAGACAGATACATTTTATGACGACTAATTAGGCTGTTTAAAATACACATGGGAAGCTCCAGGTCAGATTCTCTCTGAAGAAACTGTCAGATGTTGACTCAGGGAAGACCTGATTGATGAAGTTCTCTTGATGAAGTGGCTGCGCTGGTGGCAGCGAGACAAAGAGAGATTGTTTGTCAGTGTCCTCTCGCCCCTCCCGATCTTTAGCATACCACACAGATCCTCACATCATCTTCACATCCATCACGACGCTGAGAGCTTTCAGCATCAGCCATCCATCTTCACCCCGTGCTTTCCACAATTGCATTAATTGCGTTGCTGCTGTCGCAAGTTTAAAATAATCGTCTGGTGACATTTTGTACTTTGTGATCCCAGACCGACAGGATGCCAGAAAGTCTGACTTACATTATTCACCAAAAGTTATTTGGTTTCCTCCAGCAGTCGGCTAATGATTCGTTCAAACGGTGCTCATCCTGTACTGATACGTCCTGTACTGAGTCATTACTGCAACTCTGCTTGGATTAATGGAAACATTATTTCAAGGCTGAAGATGACAACAGCAGATATTATCAACTGATATGACTTTAAACAGATGGGTGTGCTTTTAAAATATTAAGTAAGTCTTGCTGTGAAAAAGCGAACTTGTTGATTTATTCAGTTATCATTTTATTAAACAAAATTAAATGTTTTTTCATTACACCAGTTAAAAGGAGAACGTTGTGTAATCACTTTTTATTTTCACCAAACATTTTTATTTTGGAGCATCACTGTTAAACATGGTTAAAAATAGAATGTGTTTTTCCAATCATGTGATTTATAGCAAAGCTAATATGATATTTCTACATATACTGTAATACTTTTTGTTGTGAGATTTCGGGTTGGAAACAATGGCCATTAAACTAAATAAAATGTTGAATATGGGTGTGTTTTATGTTTACAGGGTAACATCATCGATATAGCCGATGACCAGAGGCCCTCAACATTTATAATGTTGGTGAAACACGAACCGAGATTTCTCAACGCCGTCCTCCCACACCTGTTTCTGATCCCTTAATCCACACTTTACCAAACGTTACACCCACTCAATCAATACTAACAACCTTACAAGACATTTTCTCCACACTTCTGTCTGTGAAAACACATACAGACCAAGCGAGAGAAAAGAATAGCTCATCTGACTCATCAAACAAACACCCTACTGAAGCAGCTCACTAAACAAACTGCCTTTGCAGATGGTTTATGCCCACAGTGGCCTGTTGGATTTCTGTATTGATCTAGTGGCCTGCTGTTCTGATTAGCTGTTTCCTATTCGTCCGTTCGTACACGCATGTTTTGCCACCTTCAGAACAAGCTGGAAATAGAAAATGCGCCGTTGGGCAATTCACAGATTGCTGAAGTTTCTCTACGTGTGAAGTGATATCCAGCCTGGGAAACACTTGTAAACTATATCCCATCTGGAGCCAATTAGCCCGTCCCCGCAGCAAAGGGCAGGCAGGAGAAACCGTGGTGTGGCTGGAGTCCCTGCACGCATTGGTTGTTTTCATTCGTTGTGGCAGTCTGTTGTGTCATGTTCCATCTCCTCACACCGCACGGTTGAGGGTCGGATTAGATCTGACGGGTCTAAAATAAACAGTCCTGTCATTTCAAGCCCTCCAGGATCTCCGAGACCCTGGCTGCATCCGGATTGCTCCACTTGTGTCAGTTTGCATCCAGGTGTGTGTCTGTCACGTGCTTGAGGGTCGTGAACGGGTTGACTTTGACCTCATTTGGTCACACTGAGGTTGGCCTTCCAAATCTGGCCAATCTTTCAATCCGCCCCTCCCTCCAGACAGCCTACAAGTTCTGCCATCACCCTCCCTGGAGGATGAATGATGCTTCTACCCTGGACTATGAGCTGCTGTCCCCGGGGCCCTCTCTCTCAGGGGCCCCCAGCAGCCCACCTCTGGGCGGGGATGCTGAACAGCGGACAGCTTTTGCTTTTGTGGTCTTCCTGATCATCTTTTTGATTTTCCTGTTGGTACGATGCTTTCGTATTTTGCTGGACCCCTACAGTCGTATGCCTGCTTCCTCTTGGACAGACCACAAGGAGGGGTTTGAGAGGGGCCAGTTCGAATACGCCCTGGTGTAGAGGCATAACCGAGGGCCCTGGGGTCACCTCCGTCCACTGCCTTAAGTCTGTGGCCCATTTCTAAGCCTGTAGCTCAGCTGGCCTCTTGGATGTTACTTCCTCATCACATTGAAATGAACAGGGTTGTCCATTTCACAACTTACGCTGTAGCTATTTGCTCAGGGCACAAAACCACCATCCAGGATATAGAAGTACAGGCAGTTTATAAATTCATGTAGACTACATACATTTTATGTAGGCTGTCTTACACAAAACTCACTGTGAACTGTACCTACATTGAAAGGTGAACCACTGTAGATATTTCATAATTGCTGTAGATATGTCATAATCGTGGAAGTCATTAGAAATACAGGATTTTAAATCAGGGTAGATGGTATTTTTATGTTTCGCTGTGTAACTTTTTGTCTATTAGCTTGATTTAAGATTGCTTTAGAAAACCTTCAACATTGTTGAAAGTCTGTCATATGTTTAACGTACCAGCTGCCTTCAACAGACAGTTTCTAAACTCTGTGATTTGTATTCCTGAAAACGTTCAGGATTTGTGCTGTTTACAAGAGCCTGAAACCCTTTAAGATTTCATAACTGAGTGTCAGTCTCGTGATGTTGTTTAGTTATTTTCTGCCTGTGTTGTGGGGGATTACATGTATATATTCTGTATGCTCTGATCTGAAGTGTTCATGTTATTGTTTGTTTGCTCTTCTGCTCTCTGAAACTGTTGTGAACGAACAAGAGATATACAAAAAGCAGAAACGCTTTATTTTTGTATCCTGACTCACGATTGAAGTCCCTTTTGCTAATAATTTGTCTCAAATTTGTAGCTAATACTCTAAGATGGAAGAGATTACAAAATGTTCTGTGTGTTGTGCCAGGAGTATTGTATGCGCAGAAATGAATCTGCATTTCTTTGTTTTGTAAGTAGACTGAATATTTTCCTCATTTATTTTTTGTTAAGCTGGTGCAATTCTGTAAAATAAAAATGAGGTTTATTCACTGAAGTTTTCCAATATCTTCAACAGACACAATGTACTGCTATCATCTTTCAATCCTCCACGATCAATTTAACCTCCTTAACATCTATATAAAATGGACACAAAGAACAGAAAGACAAAGGTTTAAAAATGTTGTTGTTTTATTGCCATTGTTGCTTCTTACAGATGTTTACAAAATTGTGTGGCTCACTCGGATCAGACATGTGATTGCATATAAACAAACCAGGCATTTTTGCAGTATAAAACAGAATGCATTTAGGTTTATTTTGGCAGAAACCACGCTCTGCTGTCTCCGTCTTGGATCTTTATGGCTCACAAAATCTGTACAGTTGCCTCATAAAGGCACATTGGACATTTCTCAGAACTACGTTAATCCTGAGTACCAAACAGTACAGTTTCTTCAGTCTGTAAAGTTCGTAACAACACTGCAGTTTCGATGACAGTAATGTTTCAAGTTGGTAGTTTTTGACAAAAAGTACAGTTATACACACTCGTTTGTTTACATGTAGTGGCATCAAAAAAGAAAAGGTATGAAAGTATACAAAAATCGTGGGTTAGACTAATGGTTAGGCATAAATATAGCTCAGGCTGTTGTACAGTGGAGTTAGGTTGTTGTTCAGGAAGCAGTTTCATTACTGTAGCACCAGACACATAAATCACGGTAGTTTGCCCGAGTTAAAAACAAAAGTCCTGATGACTGGACTCAGGACACTTGGAAGACAGTCTGACATTGTCAATGCAGTAACAAACAGTATTATTCTAACACTGAGTAAAATGCTCAGAGGACAAGCTCATGTAAACAGTGCCACGTTGTGCTCGACGTCAGTGAATTCAGGCGCTGTACATATTCAGAGTAAAACAAACTCAACAGATCTTAAAGGATATTCATCAAAGGCTTACATGTAAATATTTGGTTCGGTTCTGATGCTCAAGAATACAAAAAAGATTGAACAAAATCTACATATCACTTTAAAATATACAATTTAATTTTCAACAAGCATTTTGATAATATTGATTTTTCAGCATTGAGACAGTACAAAAAACAATCACACAAAATAAAAAACAACTTTTAAAAATGTCACGTTGGCACTCCACAAATCAAGCATTTTTGTTCAACGGCGTACGTTGGAATTTTAGCACCTTGAGAAAATAAGAAAACACAATTGGTTTGTTGTTCCCATTATGAGGTTAAAAATTTGTGATTTTGTGTCCAAATCTGGAGTGTATTATGGAGGACGGCTCGCCAAACAATTCTGATGTACCATTGAGACAGCATGCAATCAAAAATGTGATTTTCCCACCAGAAGTCTTGTTCTGCTTTTCTATGTGCTTTATGAAATGTTACTTTATGAAGTGTGGACTGTAGACAGGAACATGCCCAATCACAGAAGTACAGATTTAAAAACCTTAATTCACTTTGTGCTAGTTTGCTTGCATATTAGAAAACCCTTTGGATGTTTACTGGCATTTTTGGAACAAATTTCCCTGATTGATTACACAGCTCAGTTCCAGTAAGAAGTTTAAGGCATTTAGCACCACTCCTGTCCCGACTGCTGCATGTGTGTGTGTGTGTGTTTGTGTGTAAAATGAGGTAACACACGTGGCAGCTCATGCAAACACTCCAAAAAGCACCAGAATCTTCAGATGAAAGAACACATTTTAAACATAAGCTTTACAATCAACTTATTTAACCTGAACAATGTGTGATCGTGTATACAGTCCTTATTTTTCTTAAAAACAGTACAACACTTGATAAATGGCACTAAATACTGAATGGAATAACCTTTGACCCTAGAGATAACAGCAAGGCAAATTTTCATTGTCTGTACAATGCTACATTTTTATGTGCACTAAAGACCAAACTGGAAAATAATTCTGTGACACTTTACTAACTGTAATAACGAAATAATCCTGATTGTCCCTCCAGTGAACCTGGGTGCCAATGCTAACGAAGAATGCTAACACACACCTGTGAATTTAAAGTGGTGCGTGTACGATTTCCACCCAGTCTAGTTTCGATCTGTTCAATTTGATGGCGGACTCAAGTGGGCAAAGACGGCTAATAAAATAAACCCAAAAGAATGGCGGTAAATGGACACAGTCTCTCAGAGCTAACGCCCTACAGTAAAGGGCATGGGGTCAAGGGTTTAGGGATGAAGCAGTCTCAGTGCAGGTGGATGTGCAGCTTGATGCGCAGCGCGTCGCCGATCTCGCCCAGCAGATAGTCGCTGTCGTGCTGGTCCTCCAGTTGCTGAAGTTTTCGAGGTCCGAACAGGGGCAAGCTGGCGATCTCCAGGCTGTACAATCCTGGAGCAGGTGGTCTCCGACCCAAACGCAGTACGCTCTTTCCATCTCGACGTTCAATCAAGCGGAAGTGTTCGCCGTGGTTTCCATGCGTTATGACGTAGCGCACGTGGTGCTCCAGTGGCTCCAGGGCTGGAAGCAGCTCCAGAAGAGGTTCCTTGTTCTGAAGTTGTGCAAGACTCAGGTTCATGGGGATGGAGGTCTGAACATCCACGCTGGCCATGCTCACCATCTCCTGGTCAATTGTACAGTACAGAAGGAAGGGTTAGAAAATACATAAGTCAATGATTTTATAGGTCATGTATTCACTACAAAGTTTTGGAGTTACAGCCACATCTAAACTGCATTTACTGCAATAACACTGCAACCACAGCAAGACTGACTTCATGCAAAAGTACCTTGAGGTCATTATCAGCAGCGTTACGCCTCTGACGACCTTTCTTCCCCAGGTCACCATTGATCTTGCATTCATAGCAGGCTTCCGGTGAGAGGGCCTCCTCCTCATCTTGTCCCTCTGAGCCAAACTGACTCTGGAAACCCGCTCCTGTGATGCAGTGACTGCAAAACAAACATCACAACATTACACTTTCTTCTTACAATTTTTATCTGCATTATTATAATGAGAGTTGACTGATTATTTACCCTTGTCCTGCTCGGTAAAAACCTCCCGGGCATCCACACAAGTACCCGCCATCAGTGTTAGAGCAGCCGTAGCTGCAGGGGTTATTACCCTGAGAACATTCATTAACATCCTGGCAGCCACCGCCCATGGCTTCAAAGTCAAATCCTGACGGACACACACACTTATAGCTGCCCAGCGTGTTGTAGCAGGACGCAGAACCACAGACCTGGTTCCCGGCGCACTCGTTCTCGTCTGAGCAGACAGGACAGAAGAATCACAAATGAGGAATACTTCTTTATAAGCTCTTGTTGAATGGAGCGTGTTGAGGCACTCACCCACACACTGATTCCACTGGTAGTGCTGAACGTAGCCCTGCGGGCAGCCACAGCGGAAGCCCCCCAGCATGTTCTGACACCCGTGCTGGCAGCGATGGTTTCCTCCACATTCATCCACATCTGCAAGAAATACAGAAAACTTCAACAAACTGATCTTAGGTCAGTGAGGGATTCTGCCGTAGTTCTGTACAAAGGTCCTGTATAAACATTTAAAAGGTTAGCACATCTGTGTCAGTTTTATGAAAAACATTTTTTTTTGCTTTTGGGATGAAATAAATAAAAGTTTTCATGAAATTTACAGATCTATGTCAATGTCATCCTTTGATGTTATACTGCAATAAACTAAAACAAATATGCGGTTTGTTTTTATAGCTACTGGGTGTTTTTATACTGAAATGCCTGTAATATAGAGAAGAAATGTTATTTTTAATGGATTAATTAGAGACAAATGGCCATGCATTAAAACTTTCACACAAGCTCAAAGCGGTTGTGAGAGACACAGACCCTCGCAGTTGAAGCCCGTGGTGTCCAGTGAGAAGCCCTTCTGACACTCGCAGTTGAAGCTGCCGGGGGTGTTGACGCAGGAGGCGCGGGAGCCGCACACGTTAGACTGACCGCCGCATTCGTTGTTGTCTGAAAGATTTCAGGCAGTTTCAGAACTGAACGAGCCTCTGAATGATTTAGACTCTCGGCGTGTCTGCAGTTCATCACTCACCGATGCAGGCGGTCTGGTGCTGCATGAAGCCCGCGGGACACTTACAGGTAAAACCACCGATCGTGTTGACGCACAGGAACTGACAGTTGTGCTGTTTGGTGGAGCACTCGTCCAAATCTAAGTGAAGAGAGACATTTTTCACATGTGCAAACACGAGCGAGGCATCGCATGGCCCACTGGAAAGAAATACTACAAACGAGAGCCGTTTTATATCTCGCTGGTTCCACCTGCATGATGATAGTTGAGATCTGCCTGCATCCCAGATCCTCATAAAAACTGTACAAAGCTTCAGGATCACTGCTTGATTAGTGTCAGGATAGTGTAGCAGTAGATGATTTCAATCAATGCTTACAGACAGTCTTACTGCAGTAATCAGAGTCAATTAACAGCAGACTAACCTTTGCAGGTCTTCCCGTCAGGCTGGAGTGTGTATCCTCTGGGACAGGAGCACAGGTAGCTGCCCTCTGTGTTCTTACACAGGAAGTTACACGGTTTGGGTGACTGTGAGCATTCGTCCATGTCTGAACATCAGTGAGAAGTGTTGGAATGAGGTATTTGAACACTTAACAGACACTGTCAAACATCCTTTAGCCTTTAAGAAAACAGACCAAGTCTTAGAGCAGAACATACCAACACAGGAGGTCCCGGTGAAGTCGCTGGTGTAGCCCACATTACAGTGACAGCGGAAGGACCCCACACTGTTGACACACTGACCATTCTTACACAGGTTTGGCATGACCTCACATTCATTGATATCTGCAATACAGATTATTAATGTAAAAAACGTGTAACATCTTTTAAATCAAAGAATGCACAAATCTGAATCTACACTCAATAAAACATACCACTATATACTTAAAATGTATTTATACAAATTGTTGCAAGAGAAACAATAAAATATTTTAATAAGTGAATAATTAATATAGAGTCAATATAAATATGAAAGTGTGGCACCTCTGCCGTCTGTGGTGTATCCGGGGCCGAGAGGACACATCTTCTTGTACTGTACGGTGCCTGGCAGAGGACACAGCTCACAGAGAGAGCCCCAGCCACGGCCTCCGTTACAGCAGCACTCAGATTTAGTGACGGCGTTACGGTTGGTGGAGGATTGCTGACACATCGTCTGCAGAACCTCCGTGAAACAGAAGCCCTTCCTGTTATCTGCAGAGGCGTAACACACGTTAAACCACATCAGCACCTGCTGCAGTGCGGTTCAGTGCCGTGTAACTATTCAAAGTTGTTAGTGTATGTGTTGCACGTGCTGTGCTCTAATTGGTTGGCTGATCGTACCAATACATTCTGTGCCAGTGGAGCTGGGCTCGAACCCCTCGTTACATTCACACAGGTAACTGCCAATCGTGTTGACGCAGCGGCCGTTCTTACAGATTCCAGGCTTAGCACGACACTCGTTCAGATCTGTAGAGAGAGAGAATATTCTAGTGATGCAGCTCACGTAACAGCTGAGAAAAGCACAGTGTGCAAATAAAGAGATCACACGCATGCATCGTGTTTTCTCACCCATGCAGCCGTCTCCGTCAGGGCGACGGGTCATGCCGGGCGGGCAGATGCACATAAAGGTGCCGATCTGGTTTTTGCAGACCATTCCTCTGGACTCACAGTCATCAAGACCCTCAGCACACTCGTCCTGATCTAGAGAGATCACACACACTGATTCAGACTGGAAACATTCAGGCAATGTATTGTTTCTGCATCCACAAGCGGTGCATTGATCGACGCAGGCGGCGTGTTCTAACCTCTACACATTCTGTTGTCATCACGGAGCACGTATCCTGTCGGACACATGCACTCGTAGGAGCCGAAAGTGTTGACGCAGCGGAAGGCACAGAGCAGAGGGTTTACTGCACATTCATTGATGTCTGATTCAACAAAGACAGACAGACAGAGACATCGAAAATAAGTTACAAGTCTCTTAAAATCTGAAGCATCAACTTCAATATTTGAGCTGTTCTGGAAAACAGTATGTATATATATACACATATATATATATACACATACATATATATATATATATACACATACACATATATATATATACACATACACATATATATATATATACACATACATATATATATATATATACACATACATATACACACACCAGAATAACAATACATATAATAATAAACAACAGTATACCAGCACAAATGGCTTCTGTGAACTCACCTTCACAGGTCATCATGGGCCCAGGTTCGAAACCTTCCTGACAGGAACACTCAAACCCACCAAGAACATTGGTGCATGTGCCGTTTCCACAAGGGTTTCCGATGGAGCATTCGTCCGTATCTGTAACACAAACAATCAAATATCAGATCAGGAACTACACTTTTTACCCTGGTATTGAATACAAGGAAGTTGAGATACAGGGTTTTATCACTCACCGACACAGTTGACACCCGTGTAGTCCAGGTTGTAGCCGAACGGACACTCGCAGCGGAACGAGCCGTCAGTGTTGATGCACAAACCGTTTCCACAGATGCCGGGGTTTTCCACGCACTCGTTCATGTCTGTGCGGTCAGAGAGCATGTTAATATCAGGGCTGCTGGGACGTATAACAGTGAGATGAGCTTTTGTGGACATATTTCTCACCCTCACGACCCTCTCCAGGTCTCAGGACGGCCTCATGACCGTAAGGACACAACGTCTGAAACGCAGCTGAAAAGAGAATACAACAAAACAGAAACTTAAGCCAATTAATTTTTTTTTAATAATTCAATTATTATTAAAAAAATTAATTAATAATAATTCAATAGCGAAAAGTAATTAAGAAATGAAGTAAAAAATGTTTTTCTGATTCATTTTGATAATATAAAAGGTAAGTAACTTAAGAAAGTAAGAACTGATTTCCTGGAGCGTGTGACTGACCTTCATTGACCCGCGGGCAGAGTTCGCAGGGGTCGCCCCACCCCTCGCCCGGCAGCAGACTGCAGCAGCACTTGGCTTTAGTGGTGTTCAGTGGTTTGGGTACAGAGCATTTACCAGCTTCAAAACGTGTGAAACAGAAACTCTCGCGCGTGTCTGAGGGCCAACAAATCATTTATTAATCAGAACGAATAACACAGATGACTCACAGCTGTGCTAATATTGATTTTAATATTGACACTTCAAGAGAATCATTCATAAAGCAAAATATGTTTCAGTGTGTTATTAAAGCATTAAGCGTCACAAATTAATCACATTAATAAAATTAAATCACACCAGTCTTCTGAATTTTCAGTTACAGGTTGTTTTAAATTTAAATCGATGGGCAATCAAATATGTATGTATATAAGCTCATCCAATCAGATCGTAGAGACTGTTATACTTGACAGATCTGACCAACCAGAGACCGTCTTACCAAAGCAGCGTCGGCCGTTATCAGACAGCACAAATCCAGGCTGGCAGATGCACTGGAAACTGCCCGGCGTGTTTTTACAGCTGCCAAACTGACATATGTTGGGCTCCACGTTGCATTCGTTGATGTCTGTAGAAGAGAAACAGAACTGCTGTATAAGAGAGTCGGAGGATGTGACCTGCATGCGATCAGGGGGCAGATTACAGTCCGCAGGACCCGGGCGACAGATGGACAGGGTCAGTGGGGTCACGTAAACACGGTAGTGGTGAATGTGGGGTTGTGGGTAAACACAAAGTCAATCCTGTTGCTGTATCTAATCAAATATTCCCAGTGACCTCAAACTGCTGAAATACAATTTCTGTGTAAGGCGTGAGGTTCTTACCAACACATTTGTCATTCTGAACCTCGTATCCGGGCGGACAGATACAGCGGAAGGAGCCGTCCAGGTTCTGACAGGTTCCGGGCTGGCAGGCACCAGGAAGAGTAACACATTCATTGATATCTGAAGGGTTACAAAAACAGTTCACGTTACACCATATTATGTATAACATTCAGTGTTGGGGTGGGTAGATTAAATTCAAACTACACTAGCTACTCAAAGCACATTTCATTTAAAATAGTTCAACTACAGCCAAGCTGCTTTTTTGAAAAGGTATTTTGTGATCCAGTGAAGCAGATCTCTGTTGGGACGTTGAATCAATATCTGTGTAACTGTGAACTCTGTTGATGGATAGAGAGGTTCAGGGTCTGTTGTGAGGACTGTAAACATTTAACAGGGTTAATCAGGGGTTTGTATAAATCTATAGCTCGGCTAATGACTGTTAGATCTTACCGACACAGTTCTTGCCGTCTGGTGTGAGGTTATAACCGTCTGTGCACAGACAATTGAAGGAGCCCAAGCTGTTGATACACTGTCCATTTCTACACACCTGACCCGCATGCACAATGCACTCGTCAATATCTGCACAAAAACACACCGCAGTTAAATTAAGGTAAATAAATAGATGTGATTTATTGAAATGCTCCGATTTCATATATTCGTACCCATGCAGTCGTTATTATGAGTGAGCTCGAACCCGGGGAAGCACAGACAGTTGTAGGAACCCACTGTGTTTTTGCAGGTACCGTTTCCACATGGCTGTCTGTCACATTCATCAATGTCTGCCAGACAGAATGACATGCAGTGAATTACACACCAACATTCAGCGATTAAACTGCACATCCTCATTAGTGTCAGACGCTCACCCATGCACATGGTCTGGTCGGCTGTGGTCTTGAAGCCATTGTGGCACAGACAGCGATAGCTGCCCTGAGTGTCGATACACTCTCCATGACTGCAAACATTTGGGATCTCCTGACACTCGTTACGATCTGAAGAATACAGAAGTTCACCTCTCAAACTACAGCATTTTAGTTCAAAAGAGTTCTTTTAATCAGGTAATGCCACAAACACAGTCATAAAATAAATGCTGGTTTTCAACACAATCCCCCATTTTCTGAGATCAGGGGACAGAC
This sequence comes from Ambastaia sidthimunki, assembly GCA_036877625.1. NCBI lineage: Eukaryota > Metazoa > Chordata > Actinopteri > Cypriniformes > Botiidae > Ambastaia > Ambastaia sidthimunki. The sequence continues at coordinate 22,849 of JAZGTK010001417.1, forward strand.
TCACCCACACAAGCTCCGCTGGGGGACAGTTTGAACCCGGCTGAACACTCGCAGCGGTAGCTGCCAGGGATGTTGATGCAGTTGGCGTTTCGCTGGCACAGGTTGTCTCCGCTGTTACACTCATCGATATCTGAGGGTTAACGCTCACTGGTTTACTAATGTCTTGTAAACACAAAAGTTCAGAGCTGATACAGTTACGTACACATTCCATACCTTCACATATGAACAGGATGTTGTTGTAGCTAAAGCCCATGGGGCATTCGCAACGGAAACTTCCGATCTGGTTAATACACACTCCGTTAGCGCAGATGCCCGGAATTTCCCGGCACTCGTCGATATCTAAAAGGTTTCACAGAAAACATGGCTCAATTAATGAACCATACGCTCATATCAAACTACCCTGTGAGCTGATTAATCGGATAAACTGCTAAGTCCACTAACCGATGGGTTTTCCAGTGTGAATGTCGATGATGAAGCCAGGAGCCTGGTTTCCACACAAGAGCTGGTACTCAGCTACAGAGACAGAAATAACAACAAAATGGTCATGATGTCATAGAAATAAACATAGAGATACGGAGAGGAACTCACAGGTCGCTGGGGTGGGACACGCCTCACACGGTTTGTTCCAGGCCTTGCCAACGTTGTACGCACAACAGCAGACTTTCTTAGTCATGTTGAAGGAGAGCTCGTTCTCGCACGTGTCGTTGAAGTTACGGTAACACACGCTCTTTCTCATATCTGCAGAAGAAACAGTGGATTCACAACATCACCCAATGCCATGAGGAGTAGATTACTGTAGTAGAGCAGGTCTCAGGGTAGTGAGAGTCTCACCCATGCAGTTGTTTCCTCCGTTGACCTGCATGTACTCCGGCGGGCAAACGCAGGTGTAGTTACCCAGCGTGTTGTAACATGTTCCTGGTCCACAGATGCCGATGTGAGCCGTGCATTCATCAATATCTGCATGCAGACAAAACATTGACAATAAACATTTCAAATCCTGGAACATTTTATTTCTACAGAGTGTAAATCATTCTTCATCTTAGGGACAGAAAAAGTCACAGAAAATCTGTGTCTGGAGCAAGAAATCTTGACTAAGACTATTTTAAGAGGATAAAATGAAACGGCACAAATTTTTAGAACATAAGGCCTTTAATATGTTTCTTTCATTGTAATATGGTTCTCCAAGGTTCTCTGTGGTATATCTATTCACTGGGCCTGGGAGAGAGGAAGCACACCCATAAAAATGTTGTCTTGTGGCCTGTGAATTTTAGCAATGGCTCTGTGCTTGAATGCGCCCTGATTAAACACTATTAGCTGCAGTTTTGTGCTGTCTGTGAGCTGTGGTCGTCTCTCACCTTCACAGATGCGCGTCTCCTCATTGAGGTAGTAGCCGTCCGGACACTCACACTGGAAGCTGCCAAATGTGTTGACACAGTTTCCTCCCTGGCACAGTCCCGGCAGCTCCTGGCATTCATCTATGTCTGTGTGTCAGAGAGAGAGAGCATTTAAAGTTAACACACACTCAGACAATCACACCTCATCTTTATGCACACACAGCTCTGTCCTCACCCTCTAGTATGACAGTGATGGGATTCGGCCGGAAACCCTCTCCTCCAGGACACAGAGTTTTATACTCGGCTGAAAAGAGACAAAATTCATCATCAGTGGAGTGTGACAGCCACCACTGACATCAGCCCTGAAGTCCAGAGATCATTTTTCATGGCAAAACGTCTTTTGTTGGGTATTTTCTAGTATTTGTCAAATATTGTTTTGTTTTTGAGGCTGAAATCTAAAACACAGGTGCTTTTCATCACAAAAGATGAAAAGCAGCACTTCTGTTAATTATCCAAGTGGGACTTCTGGACTCCATAGAGCATCTGTGATGCGTTTGAGGAGTTTGAGGATTCATACTTGAGTTAACAGGAGGGCAGAGTTCACAGGGGTTGCCCCAGGCTCCGCCCAGAGAACAGCAGCAGGAAGCTCGGGTCACACCCACACCGATCTCAGCACTGCAGGAAATACCTCCATCACCACGGTCCAGGGTGTCCAGAAAACAGTTCCCAACACGAGTGTCTGTCAGACAGCAAAACGATGTTATGATGGAACCATCATGAAATCTCATTTTCAGATCATGATTGTCTCAGAGTTCATACCGACACAGCCCACTCCTGTGGGGTTGAGCTCAAAGTCTGGGGGGCAGTTGCACAGGTAACTGCCGGGTAAGTTGACGCACAGACCGTTGATGCAGTTCACTGGATCAAAACACTCGTTGATGTCTGTGACAGGACAGTACGGTAAGACAGTAGTGAGACCTTACTGAGAAATACTGCTCTTTTGAATTTAAATCCAGTGGTAAAGCTACACACATCTTGTGTTATAATGTTAAGTCTTAACATATCGTGTGTGCTGTGTGGTGATGTGTTTACACGTGTGTGTGTTCTAACCTGTGCAGTTGCCTCCACTGCGGTCCAGCTCGTATCCGTAATCACACACACAGCGGAACATTCCAGGCAAGTTCTGGCATGATCCGAACACACAGATGTTCTGGAAGTTGCACTCATCGATGTCTGACAAATGACACACAGTGATGTGAATGTGTATGCACATATATGTGTGTGTGTTTGTAGGAGTGTGTGATGTTACCTTGACAGGCTTTGCTGTCCTCTGTGGGGGTGAAGCCCATCTCACACTCACATCTGTATCCACCGGGAGCGTTCAGACACTGGCCGTTCTCACACAGATTTACATTGTCTGCACACTCGTCCATATCTACAGGAAGAATGAAAGAATTACACTGGAGATCTCACAGGAGATACACTAGATGGCCATGAGATTAAACCAAAAACAAACTGACACCTGTTTAAGGCAAAACAATTTCACATACATTAACTCAATTCTCAACAATGTCTCAAACAGTGCTCAGAGGCTCTCTCACCAGAGCAGGTAAATCCATCTCCGTTGAAGCCCTCTTTACACGTGCAGCGGTACGAGCCCGGCGTGTTATTGCACTCAGCATTGGGGTTACAGTTGTGGTCTTCAGTGACACACTCGTCAACATCTGACATGATAGAAAAAAATTAATCATTTACAAATACACAGCGAAACAAATCATGTCACAGACAAACATTAACATAACGTTTACAGTCATCACCCACCTACGCATTTGATTCCGTCACCCTCCCAGCCATCACGGCAACGACACTTGAAGCTTCCAGGAACGTTGAGACAGGCCGCGTGCATGTCACAGTTATGAGCGCCAATCTCACATTCATCAATATCTGTTAAAATATATTAAAAATTTATAATATTATGATAAGCTACTGTTAACTTTCTTTACATTTTTTCCATCAGATATAACTGGTGGTGTAAAGCTAGTGTGTTTGAGATTGTACTCTTAATACACCTTTACAAACACGTTCAGATCTACCTGTACAGCCTGTGGAGCCTTTCTTGACGAAGTATCCCAGCTGACAGTGACAAATGAAAGAACCCTTAGTGTTCTCACAATCTCCATGAAGGCAGATGTTGGGGTTCAGGTCACATTCGTTGACATCTGGACACAAACAAATACACAAGTTGAAATTCTAGTGGCGCTAGCTGTTTTGATTAATATCCACTAGGGGGCGCTTGTTTCTCACCGATACATGTCCTCATATCCATGGAAGCCATAAAACCATCATAGCAAAGGCAGCGATATTCTCCAGGGATGTTGGTGCACTGGCCACCATCACAGATGTCTGGAGTGTCTTCACACTCATCGATGTCTTCAGAGATACAGATCAGATGATGAGGAGAAACTTCATTATGTGGAGGAACTTCATCATTTGTGTTTTTAAACGTGTAGTTTGTACGAGTGTCTTACCAGCACAGGTCCTCAGGTCGGGCATTAGGGCATAACCCTCACTACAGCTACACTCATAACTGCCCTCTGAGTTTGTACAGTGTGTATCGCAACCTCCGTTCATGATAGTACACTCATCAATGTCTGCAAGAAAACATGCTTGTATTAAAACGTCTAACAAATTTTAGTAGTCAACAGAGTTTACACAAATGTAGTTTAAATTGCCATATGTTACTTGTAGTATTATACATTAGGCTCTAAAGGTACATAAATCTTTCAATAGTTCTTTAAGGCATGTTCATAATGTGGATGTTTTCGTACCCACGCAGCCCTGCCTGTCGGGCGTGACCTGGTAACCCGTGTCACAGGAACACTGGTAGGTGCCGACCATGTTTACACACTGACCGTTCCTACACAAAGTGTCACTCAACTGACATTCATTCACATCTGCAGAAGATAAAAGAACCACAAACAATTTGAATTTCGTTCTTTAGGCAGAATGTTTAGACACAACTAAAAGATAAACAAAAGTAAGACACAAGTGTGTGTTTGTGTAGAACTCTTGACCTTCACAGACAGATCCCTCTGAACTCAGCTGATGTCCCGGGGGGCAATCGCACTCATAACTGCCCTCAGTGTTGAGACATGCGCCCCCACGACACAGCAGGGGGTCTCGCTCACACTCATCAATGTCTGTGTGAGAGAGAGAGAGTGAGACATTTTGCAGGTCTGAGAAAATGTCAATGAGAAGAAAGTGTGTGTGTGTGTGTCTTACCCATGCAGTTCTTCATCATCATGAAACCGCTCTCATAACCCTCGAAACACTCACACTCGAAGCTGCCAGGCGTGTTGACGCAGGTGCCGTGACCGCACAGGTCAGGAGATATGCCGCACTCGTCAATATCTGCCAGTGACAGAGAAACATCATCAGTACACGACTGCAGTACTTGTGTTCCACACTCTCAGGTGAGCTGCGCACCTGTGCAGTTTCTCTCCTCCATGGTGAGCGCAAACCCGCTGTCACAGCGACACTTGAAGCTTCCGATGGTGTTTCGGCACGTGCCGTGAGTGCAGAGACCTCTGAAGACCTTACATTCATTCACATCTACAGAGAGGAAACGCATATTTAACCTCAAATCTCCCAACCAGACACATAAAACTCATTCGCATTTCCTGAAGGAAACAGTAAAAAATAACCTTTATAAAAGGGTCTTCCTGTGAGTATATCCCCACGGTTGGCAATTCCAGGTCCTCGCGGGCAGATGGTTTTGAATTCTGGTGTTCCAGGTTTGGGACATGCCTCGCAGTCGACGCCCCACGCCGCTCCCACTGTACAGCAGCACAGATCCACACGGTACCGGCCTGGAAGTGGCTCCACACACTCGTCCTCGTCCCACTTCATGTAACACTGCTCACTACGAATGTCTTCAGCACACACACACATTTACACTTCAACAAATCAGCTGGCTTTGCATCTGTTAGCCGTTAGCAAAAAAATGAATTCGTTTCGGATTTTTTTTCCTTTGTAGTCATATATAAAGTGACAAGTTTCTGTTTTTAATTTAAATAGATGTTCTCTTCAAGCCAATGATGTATTGTGCTGTTAGAACCAATAAATCAACTAAATAATGAGTCATTTGAGAACGTGAGAACATGAAGATAAAAAACATGCGTGCTCTGTTGTCATACCAACACAAGCTCGTCCAGCTCCATCTAGCGTAAGTCCCTCTGGACACTCGCATCGGAATGATCCCTGAGTGTTGACGCAGCGTCCGTTTGTGCACACGCCAGGAAACACCTCACACTCGTTGATATCTGAAGAGAAACATGAAGGCTTATGTCATGCAGTGTGGAAGCACAAGATGTTTCGGGAGGTAATTGTAGCAAAGGATTGTGGGTAACATGTACCTTCACACACAAGTCCTTTCATTCGAGCGAAACCTTTTGAGCAGGCTGTATCTGTGGAGAGAGAATACAGGTCACACAACTGAAAAGCTAGTTAGTCTATATTGTGTATAAGTGTGTTTCTATCTTTACCATATTTTGGGGACAAGACTAGAAAATGGCTTCTGAATGTAGCTAAATCCAACAAAACTTTCGCTTGATTTATCTTGAACGTTAACTTAAGTTTATAAGGTTTTTTTTTTAAAATTGTATTCTTATTTGATTTAAAAAAATGCACATTTAGTTATTAATTAAATTAGCTTAATGAACAGATGTTTATAGCAGGTCTAGGTAGTTTAGGGGACAAATTTACCATTTACTACTTAAATAATACTAGTCTACCATAATGTGTTATACATATAAACTCTAAACATTTAGAGTGTCTTGGAAAAAATGTGTGTATGTGCATAAGTATGTCTGAACTAACCAACTTCACAGCGTTCACACGGGCTTCCCCAGGCCGCCCCCAGAGTGGAGCAGCACTCGGACTTCAGCGTGGCCCCGTTTATATTCACCTCACAGCGGCCATCCTGGATGTTCATCCAGCAGGTTCCTTTCATGCTGTCTGAAGACAGACAGATCCACAGGAGTGACACATAACAGACAGACATCATGACATTAAAAACAGCTCTCCTACAGAGACATGTCTGCAGACAGTACAGGAGTCTCAGTGGGCATGAGTCCTCAAAGCATAAACGCCTGACCAGCTGCCTTCACACCTCATTCATTTCAATCAGATGAACTTCAGTGCTGGACAAATAAACCCGCCTGGCTGGCTGGCAGACAGAATAATGAGACACAAATGAGCGCTGACAAGCACATCACTGTGCTAATGCTGGAAATACTTTCTCTCAGGGTGTGGCACAGTTACTGCAGCAGAAATAAAAATCATATTTTCTTCCTAGAGAAACAGATTTTTAACACAAATCTTTAAGACAGACCCGGTCTTAACTCTGAGCTGGTTAAGTGATGACGGACGCTTCAGAAGTCACAAACATGTTTCACTGTATAACTCACCCACACAGACGGTGTTGGTGGAGTCCAGCTTGCTGCCGTGGGAACATTCACAGTTGAAGGATCCGGCCACATTGCGACACACACCATTGATGCAGGGGTTCGAGTCACATTCGTTAATATCTAAATGAGAAAACAACACATAAAGAAAAGCATATTGATTATAATTAAGCATAATAATAATAATAATAACTTCTATAAATAAAAGATAGTTAGTTTTTGTAATGGATGGTCACCTTCACAGGTCTCTGAGTCGGCTTTGAAGGAAAATCCTTTGGGACATGAGCATGTGTAACTTCCGGGTGTGTTTCTACACATCCCGTTATCACACAACAAGCGGTTCACCAAACACTCGTTAATGTCTGAAAGATATGAAAAATATCTCCATTATTTAAATTCACAAACATTAAATGTTTGTGTTCCTGTAGCTCAACTGGTAGAGCATTGCATTAGCAGTGCAAAGGTTGTGGGTTCGATCCCAGGGAACACAAGTACACAAGATAAAAATATATACCTTGAATTCACTGTAAGTCGCTTTGTATAAAAGCGTCTGCCAAATAAATAAATGTAATGTAAATTAAATGAACAAATTAATTAACCTACTACAGATATTAAACAGGTTATTTTGCACATAAAGCTGTGAATTTGTTATAGTGACATTCAGTGGTAAAAAATATAGCTAGCCCAACTCACCCACGCAGTTCTTGCCGCTGGCGTCGGACTCATAGCCGATGTTACAGATGCAACGGTAGCTCCCACGCAGGTTCTCACAGATCCCGTTCTGACAGATATCCGGATCCAAAGCACATTCGTTGATGTCTATGAGGAAACAGAAAACAGTCTATCGCAGTTAGCATGTGTTTGTGTTTTTTAGAAATAACATTGTCAGAAACAGAAGCTCACCTCGCCCGTCTGTGGTGATTCCAGGCCCACTGCTGCACACGGCCTGGTACTCAGCTGAGAACAAACAAACCAGATTAGTTACCCGAGCACACTGCTAACCTCAAGGTTAGACATCAAAGCTCAGAAGCTACTTTTTGTTGTATAAAATACTTCAGTAAGTAAACAGACCTGAACCCAAGCAGAGTACAATATTCACTATTAGCATTTATATCAGTTATGTTTTATTTGGGATTGAAAGTATTGATGGTTTACCAGAGTTGAAGGTTGGGCAGGGTTGGCACGGTTGACCGAAGCCGTGTTCAGGGTTTGCACAACAGCATTCTGATTTTGTTACGGCTCCAGGAAACGGGCGCGAGCAGGTGCCCATCTTAATGGCCCCATAACAGGTGGTGCGCATGTGGGTGTCCACACACACACGTCCATCCACATCGATGGCCAGACCCGGCGGGCACTCACAGCGGAACGAGCCCTCTGTGTTCACGCAACGACCGTTCATACAGATGCCCGATGTCTGGCATTCATCAATGTCTGTCCAAATAAAACACACAGTAAATTATTGTAGTTAGAGTTCATTTTATTTCTTGGTTTCGTTTTTACAGAGGGTCACAGGGTTTGAGGGTGAGTGAAAGCTGACAGGTTACAGTACAGATGCTCACCGGTACAGTAGCGCCCGTTGGGGGCCAAAGCAAATCCAGGTTTGCAGATACACTTGAAACTTCCATCTTCATTTATGCACATGCCATTCAGACACATGTTGGTGGTGGCACATTCATCATGGTCTGAGGAGAAAGACCAGATGCTCTCAGGAATAATTTGGATACATCACTTTTAATTAATTAGTCTCTTTCTAAGGTAAATGCTAACCAATGCAGTTCTTTCCATCAGGGGAGACCTCAAAGCCAGCGTTACAGATGCACTGAAAACTTCCGTCTGTGTTCACACAGCGGCCGTTACGACACATGACGCCATTCACGATACACTCGTCAATGTCTGAAAAAACAACAACATTGTACAACATAATAACATTAACTGTCAAGCAGAGGGCAGTGTGCTGGGTAAGGGTTTGTGTGTGTGTGGAACTGGAAAAAACTGTTCTCAACTAGAATGACAATATAAAGTTTTCTCATACAGTAAAACAGCAGTGGATCATACCAATACAGGCCTGCTTGGTGGGGGTGCCCTGATAACCCTCATGACATTTACAGTGGTACGATCCTTGAGTATTGACACAGTCTCCGTTCACACAGGGATTACTGGTACACTCGTCCACATCTGGGGGTACAAATTCAGACACACGTGTCAAAATAAAAGGGCACAATCTGCTAAAATGAGACCCTCAAGCTTGTGACCTAGTCATGTATTATCATGAATCACCTACAGGTGGCAACAGAGGCCTTATCTTAAACCACGCTTATGCCCACCTCTGTGCAGCACAGGCTTATTTTTGCAGAATGACACAATAAACAGATTCATTGCTTTTCTGTAGCTCAACTGGTAGAGCATCATGCTAGAAACATCAAGGTCCTGGGTTGGTTTCTCAGGGAGTGTATATACTGATAAAATGCATTGCTTAAAATATTCTGCAGTATTATGCCAAATACATAAATGTAAAAGTGTCTTACCAATGCATTCTCCACGCACGTCCTGCCTGTAGCCCATGTTGCACTCGCATCTGTAGCTGGTCGGCGTGGGAATACAGCGTCCGTTGAGACACAGGTTGGTGAAGTGCTTACACACGTCGATAGTTGTCTCGTTTAACTGGCCTGAAAAACTCACGGTTAACTTTGACTCTGAGTTTCTGACAGACAATCAGTGGCAGAATCTCACATTTGTTGACTTACTAATTGGCGTCTTTGTTCCTCCGTTGCCATTTTCGCTGCCGCCCCCTCCACCACCTCCACCCCCAGAAATGTAGGTTCCCCCGTTTCCATTCTGCGTGGGGAGTTTGATGCCGTAACCGTTAAAAACACCGTTAAAATCGCCAGTGCCACCATTGTAGACGCCACCATTGATAGTCCCGCCGTGGATGCTGCCACCATTTCCTGTGGCGAACGGAAGCCTCTGGATGCACAGACGCCTGTATTCATCTGCAAACGATCACAGCCAATCAGAAACCCTCAAACTACAGGAAGAAAATCATTTAACCCTGCAGCTCATAAACTAATGTAGCCAAGAGTCAGAAATGCAATAATTTGCCACATATTCACAAGAAATACCAGTCCTTGTCTTCCATTGAGCATCACATCTTTTGCATCACAAAGTATCTAGTTTCTCAACGCTACCTGGCACAAGAATGCCAAAACAATCACAAACGAGCTGCTTTTATGTTCATCGTTTAGTGTGTTAAGGCAAGCAGACACTTTTGGAGTTATCTGGGAGATGACACATACACTCTTAGGGTTTTAGACAGTGTCAGGAGTGGAGGAACACAGAACACACGGGTGTGAAGAGAATGAAAGAGCGTTTCACTCTCAGGGAAGATCTAACATCTGTTGACCTGTTTTCCTTCTGAGGTATGTCTGAAATAATTCTTCACTACAGAAAGGTCAAAGGTCAGAAAGGTTTCCTCTGGAGATGTTTGTATTGTAATACAGTAAGAGAACTGTCACTTATAACTGCTCTACTTTTCCTGGACACTGAAGAATATTTATGTACTTTAAGTTCATGTACAGTTCAGCATACATAAAAGTAGGTCAAGAGTTATACACTAAACATAGTGTGGGCACCTCGACATTGTGATGCTAAAGTTTTGCCTGTGGTTGCCAAGGTGTTGCTATGCAGTTTCAAGTTTGTTCTGGGCTGTTCCAATGGCATTACTAGGGGGCTGTTAGGATGTTTTTGGTGGTTGTTTATTGAGCCCATAGCTCTCTGGTTGTGACCCTGGGCCCTCTTTTTAAATGTAAGTAAAGGATGTTTATTTCACACATACTTACCAGAGCCCCTGACAGGGCACATCTCTGGAATATGTCCGAGGGCCCAACAGCGACCCGCCTCACAGCAGCACTGAGACTTTGTGTACTGACCGGCCAACTCAGACGCACACCGACCACTCGTCACCGAAGAGAAACAAGAACCAACCCGTTGATCTGAGACAGTGAGAGATCAGATATTAAAACAGTCAGTATCTACCACACTACTCACACATGTGTGCAACAACAGTATACCATTGTTTAATGATTTATCATTGCATAATGCATACTATCTTTCTGTAAAGTAGGCAGTATACTGTATATACTATACAGTATGCAGTATTTTTATTTTAAACACACCCAAAACCATAACACAATATTAATTTAGTTGCGATAAAGACAATGAGTTAAAGACATATTGTTTTTGAAAGTAGCTTTAACAAGGACTGCCCTGAAGACAGATGACTCCACATCACAGATGTTTTGAAATACCGCAAATACTCTCCTGAGTACAGCTGCGGTCACAGGAAGTCAGGTCAATACTTACCATGTGCACTGTCCCACAGCAGGAAGTTATTTTATGAGCTGGAAAGGTTAAAAGAGAGTGACTGGAAAACCGACAGCGCTCTGAAAGCTCTCTGGAATGAGATCGCGATTGGAGGTTTCACCCAGTCAAGGTCAACAAAGGGCAGCTCGTTGAGATAGGGTGAGTATTCTATGAGGGGGTACATTAGTGTGTGTGAAGCATGCAAAAGGGGCAAGATGGGGGTGAAAGTCGATTAACTGAGCTAATGAGCCAGCAGTCTGCCATAAATCAAGTCCATGTGGAGTAATCTTGGCCAATTACATTGGCCATAAGAAGCCATTCTGAGGATTCCAGACACACACTCCACACTGCACCTCCTCAAACCCCTGGGATGGGCCGGCTGGGGGCAGGGTGGCTTTCACAACAGCCCTGATGGAAATGTTGGTTTCAATTGGAACCAGACTTTCTCTCTCGGAGGGAATTACTGAGGGTGTGTTTGTGAGCTTTCTCATGTTCGTAGGTATTTCAGAGCGACGACACATTAGCGCTGATTAGCATCACCCTCAGTAATTCCCTCCGGCTTGGTCCTGCAACATACAAAGCACCAACCGAGGGGCAAACACCAAAGATAACCCCTGAAATTACCTGCCCATAAAGTTTTTGTTCTCTGCAGACACCCCTCCTATGTACATACAGTATGAAAAGACAACAGTGCTCTGTGCTGTTCTGGAATGATACTGAGAGGAAATAGCAGTTCACTGACTCTATTTTCACTGTTGTCTTATGATTTATTGCCCTGAGCGGAGACGAGACTGTCCAGAGTCCTACCAATGAAACCTGTTCTCAGATTAGCTAAAGGATTTCTGAGGAAAGTAAAGTTCAGGAGGGCACTGAACAGAAGCCAGTTTGGACACTCACGCAAGGTATTTCTGAGAGTAACAGAATATTTAGCAGGTATTTATAGCTGGAAATCTGTTAGGCCATGATATAATTGGCTAATGTTACTTTCTTACAATATGCTTACATTTTAAAGAACAAACTGATGATTCTGGGTTTGTGATTGAACAGAAGAAATCAACCCTGACAGATGTTGTCAGCTTCTTTATACTTGAACAGTTATTTCCTGCTTTCAGGCACTGCAACACTGACCTGTACACACACGAGCTGACACACACATAAACACACAGGCCCGGGCTCAGCTGACCCACCAGCTCATCCTGTGAGTCATTCAAGCATCAGCACAGCCCAGATGTGACCAAGGAGCAGAAGGTCAGAGTGTTAAAGAGTCTCACCCACACATCTGGACCCATCCGTGCTGGTGACGTAACCCCGCGGACAGGTGCAGACGTAACTGCCGGCCGTGTTCCTGCACTCTCCCCCATCACACACTCCAGGTATCGTCGCACACTCGTCAATATCTGAAACAAACACAACTGATTAAAAACATCATTGACAAATGAAGGATTACAAAAACCCAGACTGCAGAACTTTTTATTTTAAAGAGTTTAAGAGTTTATACTAAATCTATACTAAATATCTTAGCATATCCAAGCACAGTTTAAGACATAACTATAACATTTTAAGATTACTAGGGTTGTTGTGCTTAGTAATTTTGATTTATTTGAACTGCAATTTATCTCATTACCGAGGAGAAGCAACAGAGATATTACAGGTATCACATTTGCAACTTTAATTTCCTGTGAAATCAAGTGTAGAAACAAGCGCAGCTTGCCGAGCACAAACTCAAATTTAAACCGAAACTCAAAGTGAAGTAACAGATGGAAAACCTTTTGCTTGTTTTTTATTGCGTTCATATATATACACACACACACACACACACACACGTACAATTAGACTTATTTAGTAAAATTATATGTAGCCGTTGTGTGTGAGGATGTGGGAAAACACAGCGAATGCTTGCGTGTTTGATGAGTATATGTGTGTGTGTGTTGAAAACTGGCTGAGGTCATAAAAGCTCTGCAGAACAAACCAGCTGGTTTGGGAGGCCCTGAGAGCAAAGCCCAGACTTTACACAGGGCTGAGATGTTCAGTGTTCAGAGGGAAACGTCTGCCACCTGGACAACTGAATGTTCATTGTGTGTCGAAGCCAAAGTACCATCAGCAAACAGATCTCATGTGCATTGAGCGTGTTCCTCATCATGTGTGTGTTCATGTCATTACGATACAACAGCTTTCTGTGGTTTCTGCATTCCAGATGTAATCGTTTCTTTGATTAAATGTTAGCGTTTGGTCTGCTGCCAAAACTACACATAAATTAAAAGTAGGAGGGAAAGATGATTTTTGAAATGGGTGATGAGGTGGAATGAAAATGTAATATTTATGGCACAATAGCCCCACTATTTTCCCCCCCACCCATCATTTGGCTTCCTCGTCTAGGGAAATGTAACTGGACTAAAATTGTTTCCAGCATGATTACACATTAAAAATAAATGTTCCAAAATGGTTTTACAGCCTCATGCCATATAAGAGCCTTTTAAAATTCCCATTCTGCTATAGAAGAAACTTTCTTATAAAGTCAAAGAACCAATTCACTTATAATGAGAACCACTAGAGAATTCTATTCACTATTTCTGCAAATAGAACCACTAGTTCAATTCACTAAAACTTTTACATTATATTAGATATTTTAAACACGTTTCAATTCTCTCTTCAGCTGCTGTTGGCCGCTTTGAGATCTTAACACGCCTTTAAGTCAAAAACTTTAAGCCCTTAAGAATAAAGAGTAATGCCCTGCCTCCTCCCCCGGGGCAAAAGTTTTTCCACTACCCCATTGTTTTGTAATTATCCCCCCCCATCCAACAGAAGTACCACCTGGGGTTTTTCTCCCTCCACATGGCTTCAAAGAACAGAGCAGCACTTTTCCTGCTAAATCCAGCAGTTCAGACTCACAGTTCAGTGTTTAAACATCAGCTGGTATCGCTGACTGACCCGAGCATCTAATTACAGAACACCTAAACTTCTCTTTCTGTTTCTGAGTTTCAGGAACATCTGCTTTCACCCAGCCTGCAAACGAAGGTTCTGCTCCAAACCTTCATTCAATTACCAGCTCCTCAATTAGGACTTAAGGCTGCCTTGGCTACAAAAGTGTACAATTTTTAATGCCTCGGAGCAGCATCGGAATTGTATATTTACGTATATGCTATTGTTTCTTAGTTTGTGTTTTTGATATTTTGTTGTGTTGGTTTGGCAGTCTGTGATGTACCTTCACACTTGTGGTTGGTCTCGCTTTGTCGATGGCCTGCGGGACATTTACATTCGTAGGAGCCGACGGTGTTGATGCAGTTTCCTCCAGCACACAGTCCAGGAACGGCCTGACATTCATCAACATCTGAAAACACACACATCACAGATATCATTTCTGTCCATATCTAAAGTCTGAACACAACCCAAAAATAACATACTCTGTATACTGTGCATGAACTTTTCTGTATACGTGGAACATCTTGATCTGATGACCTACATTTATCAGAACGTCCAGTATTGTGCTGTTGTTATTTCTTATACAGGGTTATAAACAATTGTCAGAACCACAAATGTTTCCCTTTATAAATTTGCTCTTTGTTAGCTCACGGTCTGGGCATCTATTCTTCATTTAATCTCACAGCCCTTGGCCTTCATAACACGACTGCAGATCTTTGGTATGGTCTAGATTGGACAGATGTCTGGATGGGTTACGAGTCTGGCTAGTGGACAGACACTTCAGACTTCAGGCCAAGTCCATCATCCAATGCCTGGCTCTGATTAATCTTTCTTTCTTTTTCTCTCTATGATGATATGCACCTCAGATGCCAAACTGAAATCTGCAGACCTTCAACCTGCATCCAATAAGAGCCAAATCACTGATTTTGTCCTAATATATTCCTAAAATAGCTTTTCCTGTTAAAGGTCACTGAATACAAAGAGATTCTGGAAAGCTGAACGTACAGTACACAAATCCTCTGTTATTTGTGTGCTTTGTACTTCAGCCAGGCAGACTTCTGCAAAAGCTTCTCATCTTTGTGTAAATCCAGGCCAGACTTGTGTTGGGTATTGACAGGAGTAACCGAATATTTAAGTTGAGAGGAGCCACTTAGAGATCACTTACACATTTCTAATTATCGGGAGGGAATTGCAGGGCGTTTTTGAGACGATATGTGAGGTCAGGGTGGTATCTGGTATTTTGGCTCACAAAATGTTTCTTAAGACAAAGCAACTTGACTTTGTGAGCTAGTTTTGTTTGTAACTACTGTCTGTCTCTCTATCTGTCTGTCTGTCTGGTTTCTTCCTTCACCACTGTCCAGGACAGGTGTAGGCAGATACATTTCAATTAAGCACAATATAAATTATGTCCTTAGAGCAAATAGACTTAGTCATCACATTTAAAGTGCGTGTGCGGTCTCTTAATTAAAGTCATCTAAATATTTGATCCTCCTACATAATACAAGTGTCTTTATACTTCTGGAGACCAGAGGTCACGATCTCTCTTATACTTATCTGCCCCGTCAGGCTGGTCATCAGGGCAAGAATTCAACAAGCATTCAGAAGGAAAAGACTGAGCTATTTGTTTAGATAACGGCTGGAATGTTGATGTAGTAACTCATCTCGTCCTCTAACTATCTGTCCATTTCTCCCAGAAACGGGCGCTTGGTCAGACTCACCTTGGCAGGCACCCGTTCGGATGTTGGGAATGAAACCCCTTCTGCAAGGGTGGGGCTGGGCGGGGCACATCTCACACGGGTGACCCCACGCTCGCCCGATGGTGGCGCAGCACAGTGTCTTGGTGCACACTATGCCACTCAGCTGACCCTGACACATTTGGTTGTTGACCTGTGTGAAGCAAGGTCCAGTCCGGTAGTCTGAAAGTGTAAGAGAGACGTTATGAGACAGTGTCAAATTTAAAATTTGACAAAACGCTTCAGTTAAACAAGACAAACAAAACATGATGACTAACTGTAAAAATAATGTAACTGTAAAAGAAAATAATAATCACAACCACAAGGGATCACATTAATTCTGAAGATGAAGATTCACAGAAGCTATGGCAGATGTATCTTCTCCAGCACACAGCTGTTTGCAGAGCATTCCCATGCTGGTGTTCAGTCTGGGAATGTTCTGACAATGGATGCCTTTCAATGGCTTTTAATAAGATAATTAGATAATGACTACAAAATTGCTGAATTGTATCAATAATGGTGAATTCCAGGACAAACCTTCTTGTTTTTGGCTGAGGCTGAAATCATTGAGCACACATTGGGCTGTAGGTGGAATGCGGCTGTTTTGACTTTAAGAGATTTCATCGTGACGTTCCTTGTGCTGAATGCCAACAGAGACAACTGAATCCCATTAGCAATGGTTTGCACATCAAATAAACCAACGTGATGCTAAAATAATCTGTCCATTTGAATATCTGATCATTTGTATGCGATAAAACACAATGGCTTGACCGTTAACACGTGATCCTTCATGACTTTGCTAGTGATGTTTAAAGCTGCAGAAGAACCACATATATTTTTTAAGGTATATTGTGGATGGTGGTTTAGTCGAAATTATAGACAGTGGAAATCTATAATTTCCACTGTCATCCCTGTAAATAATGGTGTAAACTTTCAGTGTCCTGGTATTATTTCACGTGTAATGAAGAATGGATCATAAATCCTCACCCAAAAGGGAATGGAACTGGGAAAGTAGGTCAAGAGAAGGAGGCAATTCAGGGAGAAGAACTTTTGAGATTTTCACCAGAGATTTGAGATTTTAAAATCCCTTTACTGTCCCCTCTCCTCAGTCCGGTCCATGCCGCCCCCAACCTGAACGTTCCTCCTGGACAATTTGAGTTGAGGAATGCAGGTCCTCTCCAAGTGGAGGCGACCCACTGCGAGTATCTGCACATCTGGGATTGATTAATTGTGCCTGTTTGGGACTGTAGATAAGACCCAGATGTGTCCATGAGTATCTAATACTCCAGTTCATGAGTCTCCAGATCCTGACTGTGAGTGATGATATTTACAGGGACTGTGAGAAAAACCTTTCTGGACATATTGGTATCTGGACCTGGCAATTCTTCTCATGTTGGGAGTAACGCAATAAAGGCCGGAGCTGGAAAATAGTGACGCAGGAGTTGATGCATTGCCTCGTGTCAGCTAGTCATGGATCACAAGCACTTGTTCTTTACATGCTGACATCAAGAGGAAAACTATATATGACTGTGACCAAATATATTAAATTGTTTTATTTATAGCGCCAATGTACATAGTTTCAAACCAGCAAAACATAATGTAACAATATTTTGTACCCAAATGTTTCTGTAAAGCTGTTTTGCAACCCTGCACATTAGCACTGTAGAAATCAAATTTAAATATGATATAATATAAATAAAGGGATATTTACATACAAGAAAAATATATTGAGTACCTCCCTAAAACAAATCA
>JAZGTK010001418.1:0-40409 GCA_036877625.1 Ambastaia sidthimunki
TTGCCTTAATTCTGTCCAAATTACACAGAGGGCAGGGAACCTCCAGTATGGCTAGTGGGCATCTCGTTCCCATAGCGTTTTCCGACGCAGCTCGAGTTCCTGAGCTGCTTATGTAACCCTTGTTCCCTGAAGGGAGCGAGACGCTGCGTCTCTTTCCATACTTCCGGTACCCCTTGCCCACGTTCGCTTCATTCACTTGGAGCTGGGGGTGTGCTCTAACGCACATGCTTTTATAGCTTCCTGGTCGTGACGTCACCCCGCCTGTGACGTAAGCGCCCCGTAATTGATTGTGCGACAGGTGTTTCAGAGCGCATATAAACTGATGGCGTTCCCATAGCGTTTTCCGACGCAGCGTCTCGTTCCCTTCAGGGAACAAGGGTTACATACGTAACCTGAGACATTTCTGGCTAAAATGTATATTGTAATTTTAAATAATTTTAAAAAGCAGTTATTTACTTACTTGGTATTTTAGCATGGTTAACTAATGCATTAATTACTGTTGGTTTTTCGGTGCAGACAATAAGTTAGTTTAATATTTTTTACATAAACATTTTATATTTATTTTTTATGTGGCTAGCTTCATCAAACAGAATTTATGACCATTTCAACAAATTTTCAAAACTCTCCAAATAAACAGATGTCCCACTCCAAACTTACGCTATTGGTTTAGCCATTGTTGCTATCTCGGGATGGTCAAGGCACTGAAGCAAACAAGCAACTTTCTGAGAAGAGAACAATGTTTACACATTTTTGGAGAATGCACCAATTACCTATATTTGTCTCTGCAATTACAGTAAGCTGGGATAGAGGCAATTATTTGAATGTTGAAAGGATGTTAAAGATCCCACATTTTATCTTTAAATTAACTGTTTCGATTTTAAAAATTAATTTTTTTTTCTTGTTGACTTTAAACAGTTGTGTTGATTGGGAGATGTTTAATCAGTAGGGTTTGTTCCTGTTAAGAGCAATATTTTTTTTTCTGCAGTCTTTTCTTTTCCTGCAGTCTCTCAGGGGATGGGCAGTCTCTCCATCCCCTCAGGGAACATGGAAGCTTCATATCATCTCTTTTCTCTTTTCTCCCAACTCCACAGCTGTCAACCCTCTCTCAGATCCTGCCTGAATGCTTCTGTGTACTTGTCATCTGTACTGGCTCACATCGGCATGACACTGGAGCAGAGTGCTGCGCCGCCCGTGTCACACTAAAGAGATTCTAGATAAATCCGTGATCAAACTAAGGTGAGGGGGAAAAAGAGTGACTGATCAAAACCTTTTTAAATAGTGTTCGATACAAATGAGGGAAAAAGCCAAAACCCCTTTGATGTGACTTCAAACGCTTCCTCTGTCACTCTGCCATGAGCCGTTATGTTATGTTAAACTGTTGCCTCAGCTTATTGTGTCCTGTTGTGTTTCCACATTTTCTCTGCCTGTAGGGCTGCAGGTTCATGCTGATGTGCTACATAGACAGGCCTGAGGAGGCCTCAAAACAAGAAACATTCAATTTAAAGGTAACCTACTTCATACAGGTGAACTCTGAGTGATTGCTCTTGATTGTAAAAAAAAAAAAAGAACTAAATATACAGTACAGTCAGTTTCTAAAAGACGAAATTTTCCAGCCACTAGCTGCACTAGCTGATGTTCAACCAACTCATGCCATTGGTTGAACCAGAACTATGTTGCACCTCTGAAACAAAAGCACAGTAAATCTAAATCTAATAAATAAATGTTATGAAGCACCAGTAAATCTAAGTCACCCAGCTTTAAAGCTGTATAGGACAAATATTTTAGCATCAAAACAAGTACACACATCACCTTTAAACACATATTTGGATCCTGCACCCCTTGCCGATGTTGGTTGCAGCTCTGCAGGCTGACATAAGAGCAGCGCAAGCACTAGTGCAAATCGACTCACTTCTCCATCAACTCAACACATGCAAGCAGCTTTCAAAGGTATTGCAGGACCAGTGTAATGTTTTACTGTCTCATAACGACACCTTTTTCACTTCTGGATTTCAACAGTAGCCTGTCACCCTTCAATGTGTAGACCTTTGAGACCAATGTGTCATTTTATTTTCACATGCACACACAGTTTTTGTGTAGGCCCCTTTAGAGTGTGCAGTTACATGGTTGAAATTACCAAACCCTTTAGAGACTTCATTAAGAGTCCAAATGAATACCCTAGTGATCTCTTTTTCTTCCTCTCATTCTTTCATTCTCCAAACACTGCTGCAGTGACACTCTGTGTGTGTGTTTGCACCTGCGCATACATGTTTGTTTGTTTGCCTCAGAATCTTGCAGTATTCATGAAGTGCTGTGAGGGCAGCAGGTCTACTACCCCCACACACTGCCCTCTGCTGCCCTGTAGTGTGATCACTCTGTAATTGGCTAGGGCTGGTGTGTCCAGATTTGATTGTTTCAACTGATTAGGTGATGACAATCAAAGCACATAACTGTGTAGTTTATTTTAATTTGAGAATTCACTTTTTTCCCTTTAGGCAAGTGTAAGAAAGATTGCCTGACGAAGAACCAGAGAATTCCTCCTCAGGTCCACCTTATTGGTCAAACTACTTGCAAGACATTTATTAGAGTAGTTTGTCTAAAATTAGTTGGTAAAATTGTCTAGTTATTTATTCCTTGTGGTAGTGGGCAATCATGTTGGATATCATTTCCAATGGGTGGTTCCCCAGTGCATATGTGCCTTGTGATATAAATGGAAGGGCTGATAAATGGAGATATTTAGTATGTTAAGCAGAAATGCATGAGACCTCAGCAGTGCTAACTTTGGTAACCAGGGTAAAAGAAAACAGCCCACCATCACAAAGAACTTGAGGGTAGTGGGGGCCTAAACTCTTTGTCACTGGTATCCAATTCAGCTATGCACCTTTGAATGTAGATTCTGGGTGCAAAATAAATGGGTTACAAATACGCTTGTAAATAGGGTATTTCCACACATGCATCTGTGACCAATTAAACATATAGACTTAGTTATAAACTAGAAATTAAGGAGAAATGCAAAAGAAAATTATTTAATTAAATTATTTGGAGAAAAATATGTTGTCAATATAAAGCCCAAAATCATTGTCATATCAGTTGACCTAATCAGTGAGAAAATTATAAAGTTTTCCTTTAGAAATGGACATCGTTCTAATATGCGCATTTATACTCTGTACTCTTTTAAATCTTTGTTTGCATTGCAGAGAGCGTTCTCCTAATTACAGATTATGTCAGTATTTAGAAGAAATTATTGCACCAGTGTTGACACTGATATGATAAAAAAGCATTTTATTATGACCAAGTTTCACACTAAGAATAAGCACATTGCTTTACATTTATTTCATTAAGGTTCTGCAGCTTTTTCCAGTGTGTTCGTAGGTTTCCTTCTGTATTAATGCTTGTGTCAGGTGTCACACTACACTCAGCACACATTGATCCTTGTGCCCTTTGTGGTGTAGTATTGATCCTTTGTCTTAGTAAGTCTCTCTCCCTTTTTCGTTCTCTCTAATTTCATTTTATTGGCTAGGCAAAAGAAAACAAGGCTTCTGTAATAAATGGTAAAAGTTCAATTAAAGCAGTAGTGAAGTCGTACTGTACCACAGCAGAAGTGTCGCAGAGCTCCTGTAGTAAATATGCAGATGCCGTATGTAGTATTAGCAGAGAATGGATCTTGTTACAGACTCTGTGATGTATATTAGATCAACTGCATGGTTTCTTTTTTTCTTGCATGTGTTAGATTTGCGATTGATTGGGGTTTTAGCAGCACCTGATATAATCATCTGTGTGTGATCATTCCTTGTTCTGTTTAAGTGGAACACATGCTCTGCCGAATTGTGACACTTTCATCAGTCACACACAGTACACGTCCCTGTGGAGCAACCAGCTGTTCTCTCTCACTCTCTCCTTTCTTAAAAAAATCATCCATTTTTTTTCTTCAATTCAACAAGTACTCCTGCTACAGGCTAGTGTTCTGATAAACAAGATTGTAGGTGATAAACATACTTTGTTTGCCATCAGTGCGATCACTTGTTGTAAAAGATAAAAGAGCACCTATGCTTGATGTACTTTGACAGGTAAAATACTTACCTGCTCAGCTCAGCCTCCCTGTGAAGATAACTGTCACACCTTTAAACCGTTCAGATTAATCACTGCAGTGGGACTATTAGGAAAGAGTGGCAGAACCTCTCCTATCACCACAGCAGAGGGGCTTGACAGCCTGTTTGACAGGCTGGGCCTGTAATCTGCGTAATTTGCAGGTGTTCTTAGTGTTCTTCTTTTAGGAAGGGTCAGGATTACTTTAGGATTAGCAGGAGTTGCAGCAGTCTCATTTGACAGGGGGGTTTTCAGGGGCTGTTAGCCCTAAGCCAAACTAACCTCCACAGATCTCTCTGCGTTTGATGAGATAGACAAGTGTGACTCGGTTCTAACAAGCCTGACAGTTTAATTTATAGCTCCAAGTGACTGGCTGGTCAGTTCGTAAATTAGTGATCTATAGACATGACAGATCTTTTCAAGCAAACTTTTTCGCTGCCTTAAGGCTTTTAATAGGAGAAATAAATAGTGTAAAACACTGGTGTTTTAGTATCACATACAAAATACAAATCTCACAATGTAAGATTTCCAGAATTGAATCAACATTACAAGTATCAAGACGCAGTATTTTGAAAGTCAAAATTTAAAAGAAATAAATCATAGCATTATTAGGTTAAAAGTAAAGCGTTGAAAGTTAAAGTGTAATGTTACAAGAATAAAGTTGTAAAAGTTGGAGATTATGTGCATAATATGGCATGAATAAGGTAGAAATATTTTAAGGTGGAAAAAACGCAATATGTTGAAAAAATGTGATTGAGGTATCAACTTCAGGTTTCCATTTATTTAAAGGTGTGCTTCGTTCAGTTTAATTATACATTTAATTATACATTTACTGGGTAATTTAAATTAACCACATGTACTTACATGTAGGGTTTATGGTTTGGTTTGGGGTTAGTTGCATGTAATACTGGATAATTTACTATTTTCTAAAGTAAGCAGCTGTACTTTGTACAAATAACACTGTAATGACAACTGTGTTAAATAATAAACATTGTTACCCAACCTAACTAGGGCAGATTTTTGTGATGTCATAGCTCCGCATCAGATTGTCATAGAGACTTGGGGGTGAGCTAATATCATTCGTCTTAGCAAGCAGCAACAAATGGAAACTTCTTGGCCATCAACTATTGACTTCCGTTGACAAAAGTGGGAGGCATCAGAACAACTACACCGTACACCGTAGAGACAAGTGGGTGGTCTCTAATTATTAAACTGTCCAGCCATTCCCTAGCAACCATTTAAAGCACCCTAGCAACCAAAATGAATTAGCTTCTTCTGAGCACCAAAACATCATAGATACATTGGAGTTGGCTCTATTAATTCATTGATTTTGATTGATTGATTTTAGAGGAACCTAACAACTCATAACATCCTATCATGCTAGCGTCATGCTAAATCATACTAAAACATGTTAACAACATGCTAAAACATTCTAGCATCATGCTTATTGATGTTAAAACTTGCAAGCATCTTGCAAAAATATGACTTCGCAGTTTTTTTTTGGCGATTAATAGACTAATAATTACAAATTTCAGAAGACTCATTTGTTTGAATAAGCCTTTTCGAATAACAATTAACGACAGTCTTGATGTATTAATGTAGAAAACATATAAAACATGCAGTTCTGTGGAATTGAGAACCATTTAGGACTGCTTATAGAGGACCTGTGGGCGTGTCTGGCTGAAAGCAGAAAACCACATGATCCTAATGACACTCCATTGCACCAGGATTATTGCACCAGAAACCCTCAGATTACTGGAAACACTATCAATACCTGTCTTTCACAAGCACAAAACTAAAAAAAAAAATGCTGTATTAAAAGGTCAGAAACCAGATATTTCTGGCTGCATAAATGGTGCTTCAGAAGCTTGATTAAAAAAAACTGTTTGTGCATGTGGTTAATTTCCCCCTGATTTGCCATATTGTAAAAAAGGTGCAGTAGCAGAAGAAATCATTATGTTTTAGCAGAAGGTGCCAATGAAGTACTGCCACTGAGTGCTATTATAAACTCAGTGGTTGTATTCCCCAAACAGAGCTTTGTGTTATTCACTTGGTTCTATGCAGTAAATGTGTGTATTAGTGAGTGAGAGCGCAATTAGCCCTGGCGCTCAGCTTTCAGCTCGAAGCAATGCTGATGAACTCCCAGAGTGCACCGGTGGCGCACTGACAATGGCTCTATTAAGGCTGACAATCAAACAGAGACACTAAGGAATGTCTTCCTTATCCTAATCTGTCTTCTTATCATCACATGGCTTTAATCAGATTTCAGACTTCAGTCGCAAAATTCTATGTAGTCCTGAGATTGAAAAATGCTCCTGGATCAAAAACCTCACCAAAAACTGTTTATTCAAACTTTTTTGCCTCCTTGTCATTTTGCTCACTTAATTGATTTTTTATTTGCCTTTTCATTAAACAGCTGTTGTAGGAGGCTTATAAATTTGTTTATTAATGTTTGTGTGTTGGTAAGCAGAAGCAGGCAGCATGTGAGCTGGCTTTTACAGCAGCAGAAGGCATCTCTGTAGAGGGAGTTAGAGCAGTGAAGACAAATACAGAAGTAAACGACAGTGAATCTCCCTGCTGTAGATTCAAGAAGACAGTGAAGGAAAACACTTATGAATCTCACTTGTTTCAGAGCTTTACACTTCGTAACACTTCCGGTTTACAGTTTGCTACTGCAGCGTGATTTAGAAATCTAAATCTAAAGTGATTTAGAAACTTCTCGAAACTTGTGAAAATTATTTAAATTCTGCGATAAATTACATCTATTTCAAACAGCTGCAGTTCTTATTTATTTCGACTGGTTTCCATATCGCTCCGATAAATTTGTTAATATTAAACATATCGGTCCACCGTATCAAACAAGCCTTATAAAACTAATACATGCTACCGGCTTTTTATAGCGCCTTTTTCCCATCTTTGGCTAGCCGCCAGTTAACACTACAAATACTTCAATTATGGCTGGTGTTTAGGATGT
This sequence comes from Ambastaia sidthimunki, assembly GCA_036877625.1. NCBI lineage: Eukaryota > Metazoa > Chordata > Actinopteri > Cypriniformes > Botiidae > Ambastaia > Ambastaia sidthimunki. The sequence goes on from JAZGTK010001418.1 coordinate 7,058, forward strand.
GTGTGTACCTCTGAGTGCAGGTCGAGACGACTCGTTCGAGCTGGGTACGGTGCGGTTGGAACTTAAGAAAATTGAGAAGCTGATTAGGGACCTTCTCCAGAGGCAGGAACGGCTACTTGAGCGGAAAACCTCGTTGGAAACATCCTTTGTGGACGCACCTAGGACCATGGTAAGTCCGCGGCTTGATGTTAGCTCTGCAGTCACACCTACGCCGTCTACCTCCATGTGCAGGGCCGGTACACGACCAGTCCTCATGAACGTCACCCCGGCGCCGACACATCAGCAGCAGAAGGCACAATCCAGGACCCAGGCAAACACCACCCCACTGTCACCACCGGTCCCCGTGATCGCTGCCACAAACCGCTCCGCTTCTGAGAGAGAATGCGGTGCCGTGATCATCGGAAGCTCCATCATCCACCGTGTTCACGCTACCTGTGCTAAAGGTAAGGTGCGCACATACTGCTTTCCCAGTGCACGTGTTCTTGAGATTGCAGCACAGGTACCCACGATCCTGAAGGATGACGATAGCATCGATAGGCAGTCGTGCTTCGCGTGGGGGTAAACGACACCAGGATGAGGCAGTCCGAAATTCTGAAGAAGGAATTCAGGTAGCCTGGTCAAGACGGTACGCTACGCATCACCCATAGCGAAAATAATCATATCTGGACCACTTCCCAACTACAAACAATCTTTTCTCTCCTTTGCGCTGGTTACTGTGTATAGACCCCCTGGCTCCTGTTCTGAGTTTCTAAAGGAATTGGCTGACTTTCTAACCAAACTACTGGTGTCTGTTGTTAAAGCTCTAATCGTTGGAGACTTCAATATTCATGTAGATGTTGCAAATGATGCTACAGGGAGTGCATTTAGGGACCTGCTAAATTCTTTCGGCATCACACAAAATGTTACTTTACCCACCCATAGCTTCAATCACACTCTAGATCTAATTTTATCACATGGTCTTGACCCCATAGATATAAATATCGCACGACAATGTGATGAAATTGCCGACCACCATCTTATTTCATGGACAATAAAAATTGCTGATGTCAACCGTAATGCCCCACGCTTTCGAAAGGGCAGAATCATTACGCCAAACACTAAAGACAGCTTCATCAGTACTTTGCCTGATTTATCCAATATACTCAACACACCCAAAACTGCTAAAGATTTAGATACTCTAACAACAAATTTGAATTACAGCTTTACTAGTACACTTGATACTGTCGCACCACTTAAAATTAAAAAAATTAAAGACAGAAGCACAGCTCCTTGGTATAATAACATGACTCTTACTCTAAAGAGAGAAACCTGTAACCTAGAGCAAAAATGGAGAAAAACAAACCTGGAGGTTTTTCGATTAGCATGAAAAGACAGTATGTCCCGTTATAAAAAGGCTCTAAAAACAGCAAGGGCTGCACATATTAGCACACAAATCAAAAAACATTAAAACAATCCTAGGTTTTTATTTACTAAGTTGCCAGGTTAAGTAATAAGCAAACGCTACCTGAAGACAATGTACCAGCAAACTTAGGTAGCAACGATTTCATGATCTACTTTACAAAGAAAATTGAAAACATACGTAACATAATTGAAACTACGTGACCAGCTTCATTACTGTTGTTTAAAGCTTCCCTTAGGAGGAGCTGGAATGCTTTACACCTATGGGCCTATCATCTCTTCCAAACCAACTACATGCTTATTAGATCCCATATCAACTAATCTTTTGATAGAGCTGTTACCAGAAATTGAGGAGTGTCTTCTGAATGTCATTAACTCCTCTCTGTGCCTAGGTCATGTCCCGAGTCCCTTCAAGCTAGCAGTCATTAAGCCTCTACTAAAGAAATCGCAATTGGATTTAAATGAACTTGCAATCTATATACCAATCTCAAACATTCCTTTTATGTCAAAGATTTTAGAAAAGGTTGTATCCTCTCAACTGTCGGCTTTTTTACACAGGAATGATATTTTTGAAACCTTCCAGTCAGGATTTAGACCACATCATAGCACAGAAACTGCCCTGGTCAAAATTACAAACAATTTACTTCTGGCGGCGGATAAAGGCTGCATATCATTATTAGTTTTGCTTGATCTTACCACAGCTTTTGACACTATAGATCATGTTTTGCTGTTAGATCGAATAAAAAATTACATTGGCATTCAAGGGCAGGCCTTGCAATGGTTTCGCTCCTACCTGTCCAACCATTATCAGTTTGTACATCTAAAAGGGAAATCGTCTGCACTAATGTCAGTTCAATATGGTCTGCCTCAAGGTTCTATTTTGGGCCCTCTGTTGTTTACAATATACATGCTGCCCTTAGGAAATATAATTTGAAGTCATGGGATAAATTTCCATTGTTACGCAGATGATACTCAATTATACATAACTTTTAGACCAGACGATATTACTTCCATAGCAAAACTTTCAGACTGTTTCAGAGACATAAAACATTGGATGACACTTAAATTCAAATAAAACAGAGATATTACTTGTTGGGCCACACTCAAATAAACAGACCCTCTCTGACTACAATCTCAATTTAGAAGAATGTAATGTTACCTCATCCAATACCGTCATTTTGGACAGTAATTTGTCATTTGACAGTCATGTGGCATACATTACTAAAACTACCTTTTTCCACTTAAGAAATCCTTTTTAGTTCTGATGCGGAAAAGCTTGTTCATGCTTTTATGACCTCCAGACTGGACTATTGTAATGCATTGTAATTGTAATTGAAATGTAATGCTGTTCAGCCTCTCTTATAAACCGGCTACAGTTAGTCCAAAATGCTGCAGCTAGAGTCCTTACCAGGTCTAAGAAATATGACCATATAACCCCAATACTGTCATCCTTACACTGGTTGCCTGTCAATTTCTGCATTACTTATGAGATACTACTGTTAACCTACAAAGCTTTAAATAGGATAGCCCCTAAATACTTCACAGACCTTCTCTCTCGCTACAAACCAATATAGGCTTTACGCTCTCAAAATGCTGGACTGCTGGTTGTGCCTAGAATCAACAAGTCAACAAAAGGTGGCAGAGCTTTTTCATATTTGGCTTTTAAACTCTGGAATGATCTTCCAGATAATGTTCGGGGCTCAGACACACTCTTGCAGTTTAAATCTAGACTAAAAACACACCTCTTTAGCTGTGCATTTTCATAATTCAACTGATCCATCTTTACCTCTGAAAAAGTTGATTTATGCTTATAATGTTATGAACAGCAGCTACGCTAATTGTTCTCTGTTTTGGGGCTTCCTCCCTGGGGAGCGTTAGATCAGCCTGCTCCAAAATGGATCCAGTCTTCGTCGTGCCATCCCAGTCTCCAGTTCCTCCTGGATGTGGTCCCTGCACCAGGCTTTTCAGAAAATCCACAGCCTGGCCCACTCACAGTGTTGGTCCTACATTTTACATTATTTATTACAATTCTGCTATTTGACTATTGGTCTATATATATTGTTTATGTATGTGTATTTGTGTGCACATTTTTTTAAAAATTATTTTTATTTTTCAAGTTTCAAAAGTACACCGTAAATATCCTTGGATATTTTTCATTGTCATTTGTATAGCTGCTTTGCAACAATGCGCCATTGTGAAAAGCGCTTTATAAATAAACTTGAACTTGATAGCAAAATCAGCTCTTTGTTACAAATATAGTAGAACAATAACTTCTGCCACTTTTTCTGCTGATTTATCAACAATCTACCTGAACTGTCTCAATTCTGTAGCACAACAGATAACTTTAAAAACCTTGATAGTCCAACAGAAAACATTAATTCCCTCTTTTCCAACACCTTAGACAAAGTTGCTCCCTACGCTTGAAGAAGATAAAGGACAGTATCTCAACACCATGGGATAGCGAGTATACCCACAATCTAAAAAGAGCAGCCCAGAAAATGGAGCGAAATTAGAAACTAACTAAACAAGAGGTATTTCAGAGGTATTTTTTAGAAACAAACTAAACAAGAGGTATTTCATATAGCATGGAAGGAGAGTATTTCAAACTACAGAAAGGCCTTAAAAAGCTCCAGATCTGCCTACTTTTCAAATCTTTATTTGATACAGTGACTAAATTAACCAAAAATGAATCATCAACTGATTCTGACAGTTGTCAATATCATAGCAGTGATGACTTTTTTAATAACAAAATACTCTTCGAAAAAAATAATAAACATGCAAATCCCTGCAACACAACCGCATCAGATGGCGTATCACAATTTTATATCATAACTCAACTTATTCTCTAATATAATTAAGAAGTTTTGATTAACTTTCAAAAATAATTAAATAATCTAAATCAGCAACATGTATGCTAAATCCAATGTCTACCAGCCTGCCGAAAGAGATGCTTCCAGAAATTATAGATGCTCTCCATAGTATTATTAATTCATCATTGGTGTTGGGATATGCCCCAAAACCTTACAGGCTGGCTGTTATCGGACCTTTTATTTAAAAAAAACAACTTGATCCCAGGGAATTAGTAAAGTTCTAGGCCCATCTCAAATGTACCTTTTATTTAAAAAATACTTACAAGCTCAGTATGGTGTGCCACAGGGGTCAGTGCTTGGGCCTTTACTTTTCATCCTGTACATGCTACTTCTGGGAACAACTTTTAGTTAGTTTTTATTGTTATGCTAATAATACTCAGCTGTACATCTCTTCAAGGCCGAACAAGACTAATAACTTCACCAAACTAACAATGTATAGCTGATATCAAAAGTTGGCTGACTAGCAACAAATTTTTACTACTAAATTCAGGCAAGAGAATTCAGACAGAAGTTTTAATTATTGGACCAAAATCATCCACACGGAACAACCTAGAATACTGTCTTACTCTTGATGAGTACTCTATAAAGCCTGCTTCATCTGCTATGAATCTCTGTGTCCGACAGCAGTTTGTCCTTTGAAAACCACACTTCCAATATTTGTAAAACTGCATTTTATCACCTTAAAAATATATCAAAACTATGACACATGCTCTCTTTGTCAAACACCGAAAAATTAATTTGTGCATTAATCGAGACTTATTATCGAGATTATCGAGATTATTTCAATGGTACATTAATTTCAGATGGCTTACTAGGTGGCTGGCTAGTAGGTCTAATTTATAAGCTCCAGCTAGTTAAAAATGCAGCAGCCAGAGTTCTGACAAGAACAAACAAGTGTGACCACATTAGCCTGGTTCTGTCAGCACTGCACTGGCTGCCTATCGAGTATCATAAAAACTTTACAATTCTGCTGATCACCTACAAGGCTCTGAATGGTTTAGCTTTTCAGTGCCTGACCGAACTCCTCTCTTATTACACTCCTTTTCGTCACTGTGATCAGAAAATTCTGGCCAGTTGATAATACCCAGAATTTCAAATTTAAACATGCGTGGTAGATCCTTTTCAAATTTGGCGCCCAAAATTTGGAAGAGTCTACCCTGTGTTGTCCGGGAGGCAGGTACACTATGTCAGTTTAAATCTGAATTGATTGGGCTCCCAAGAAAGAACCCCTTAGTGTCATCATCAACATCAATGTCGAGTGAACGTCAGAAAACAAACTTTGTATATGTATTGTTTTCATCAAGGCAGACAACTTTCAAAATTATACTCTTTACCTCCACTCAACAAGAAGTTGGCAATTTTGGATTGTATGTGAACTTTTGGTCAATTCCAGGCTCTGAATTTTTTAAAAACTCCTCCTGGGGGATTTATGGGATTGTCACCAAATTTGGCAAATATTATGCCAAGACATTGAAGATTCTAAATTGCAAAGGGATTTTTGACATCTCGAACATTGTTACAGTGGCGATGCAAAAAAAGTGTGACATGCGTCGGAAGTGGTTCTTATCTTCTTTGTGCATTGAGTAATTTGTTGAAGCTTGAGCTGTATGTTTGGTCCTTGGGACTCATGACAAAGAGCTATTGTGAGTTACAGTCATAGCACCACCAACTGGAAGCAGGAAGTGTGTCACTTACAATAGACTTAGACATTAAAATGCTTTAAATTGTTTTCAAAATTAAATGAATGTAACAACTATGTATTGTTTTCTGGGAAGCACCAGGTGGCAATGGAGCCTATCATCACTGCTTGCAGCTATGCTTTTTACATCTTGTCCCTTAGAGATTCTACACATAAAGCTGAAATCTTTTAAGATTACTTGGTGTCTTTGTATCTGCGCTATCATTTATAAGAAATTTTATTTCAATGCATAGTTTAAAGTTAAATTTGTGGCATGCTTTGCTAAAAAATTAAATGTTATTTATACTTTACACATTACAAAGTTAAAGTAATTTAACTGTGTTACACTCCCAAAACAAAAGCATAGCGTATTAAAAATTCTAGGATAATATAGTGTGACAATAAAATTATATTATATAGAAAATACACAGGACCTGTGCAGATTTATATTTATCTGTATAAATGGGTTCTGGTTAGTATTACAGCATCCACTTTAAGAACCGTGATGACTCTGTATGCATAAAAAGTTGTTCATGATGGGAATATCAGATGATAAGATAAAATGACTCTCTCCACAGAGCACCAGCAGTGAGATGAACAAACACAGTGCTGCTAACAAGAGCCTGAGGGCACAGTTAGATGAAAGAGATCAGACAGTAAAGGAACTGCACGAGAGGTAAATGCTCTCTATCCCTCTGTTTCTGCTTCCCTTTCCTTCTAAGTCTCAGCTATTCCCACTTCTTTACTACGTTAATATTCCTTCTCTTTCTGTCTCTTGGGCACTGGGCCATATTTGCAGTGTATGATTCCACCGTGTGGCAGCTTTGTGAAACCTAACTATTCACATTATTTAATGGTTTACAAATTTTGATTTAACATGGAGCTGCTTGTAATACTAGCAGAGACAAAGCCAAGGAAAGTGTCAGAGGAGGTGCCATTTCCTTTTCATGTTGTTAGGTACGATTGGCAAGTTGTCTGACTCTGAAGATCTGTCTAACCTTTTTCCTGACTGTATGTTACTTTTCACTTTACCTCATTTTTTTTAACCTTTTTATTGCAGTTTGAAAATAAAAAAAATTAATAACATCTTGTAAGTTCGAAGTTTAAAAGAAACAAAAAATTTGACAAAGCAAAGTCACATTGCCTTAAAACCTTTCAGCTTGTTTGCCTTTTAGGTACCTTTTTCTTGTTTCATGGATTTTCAGGTATTTTTAGGTGGGAAAATAGACAAAAATAATGACTGAGCATCAGATTTTTGTAGAATGTGCATTGTTGAAAGTGTGTGAATGTCAGTCTGTGCCCACAGACAGGTAAAAACTCATGGCAATATGTGACAATATTTGAAATCACAGGAGAGAAGTCCCTGTGAACAGCAGCCGCGTAATGCCACTCAGCTCGTTTAAATGAAATACATGTCTAGACGCTGTAAAAAATACATTTCCAGCACTGAGGGGCTGCTGCACTGCCTTCAAAAAGTGAATTTCAAAGCATGCTGCCATGTCCTGAGTCAATATCCGGCACAGAGGTCTCTGCCTTATTCATAAAGGCCTGCCTTTCATGTGCAGCCTGTTGTCTTTCCATATCATACATGTATCTCCCTTGTTTTCTACTGCAGACTGCACATTTGTGATCTGTGAACACACTTACAACTGTATTAGCACCCATAATGCATTTTTACCAATGTAATTCCTCAATAGCAAAAAAGTCAAAGCAAGGAGTGCAAAGGACAACGTTTAAGCAATTTAGTAAGCTGGCACCAACAGACAAACAGCTTCCGCTGCTCATCAGTATCATCAAGCTTTTCTTTTCTGGCAGGAGCACTTCTAAAATAAATGTTATAGATCTTATTGCCTTTTGCTCTCTTGAACTGTGAAAAAGATGACATGGAGTGGGGGGGGCGGGTAAAGCATCACTGTAAGTCAGCAGGAGAAATGGCTTTATCCATGCAGCAGGGTCAGTGTTGGTTTTCTCATTAATGGCTTTGTTCAGTAACCAGATTCCATGTCCCCAGGCCGCCTGGTTTTGTTTAATTTAATGTCATTCCAATAAGAAGCTTTTTTTAATGCATTTGCTTCAGTGCATTTCCTTCATGTTCAGTCTCACTGGAATTATGTGGATATTTATTTAAAAAGGGTCTTTACTCATCATTACAGCAGCTTTGGTCAAAGTGGTGGTCAGCAAAACAGGCCTCAAATGTTCATATATTCATCATATTCTTTTGTCATCTTACTGTACTTTATTCAGAAGTAGAAACCTGCATGGGGATGTTTGGTATTATTTTGTGTTCAATTAAAAATTAACTTCAAAGTACAATAGATTAGACCACAAAATAAATAAATCGATTGACCATTGTGAAAACACTAAAAACACTTCAATAACCTAATATTTTATATACATATGTGTATGTGCACAGAATCAGTGTTTAAGAGAAAGATGTGACGATGAAAAGGCAGCTGATGGAAGATTTTAGGAGCAGACTCGATTTGCAGGGAACCCAGCCCTGGTTAATAACATTTTTTATATACTAGATAAAATCTGTCTCTGAAGAGTCAACTAATCTGAAAGCCCTTGTTGATTTACTGAAGAGAAGATTGACAGTTGCCATTGAAGAAAAAAAGCAATATGTGACAACCAGCCAAAAACTCAAAGAGAAGCTACAGACAAAGGATCTGAAGCTTAAGCATCTCTCTGCATCTCTGTTTTTATGTTTTATGTGATTCAACTAATTAACCAGATTTGTTTGATATTACCCTCAAGGCCAAACTTTGCCCAAATTTTCTTTAGACTTTTTGTTGCTATGGATCTGTGTGTTTATTTAATCATTTATTTCTTTATGTCTTGTGGTGACACAAACAATTTGTTCATTAATCATCAGATGCATATGTTTTTTATTCAATAAGACATAAAACGTCTCAGGTTGCATATGTAACTTGATTCCCTGAGATAGGGAGTGAGCTGCATCAGGCTTGATGCTATGGGGAACCTGCTTCAGGCATGCCTGAGTATGAACACGTGTAAAATCAGGCCTGTTTATAGATAGGTCAAGGTCATTGATTCAAGTGATGCATATCTAGAATTGGATGCAACCCCCATTCTTTTTATGAACTATAAAATATTGGCTGTAAAAGCCTAAATCTCTCATATTAGGGGATATTACTTAATATGAGATCTCTCATATTAAGCATTCTATAGCTCCTTTCGCCAAGAGTCTCTAGTTCCCATGCCAACATTAAATGCTGCTCTCCTACTACTACAGTCTGCAAAATGCAGTCAAAACGAGGACGACGGGAGGCAAACTGAATTCTGTACCGCCTCTCTATTGTACTTAACATCCATGGAAACAAACTGGGCAGACGTTTCCACGCTGCCAGAAAGTCTGAGAGGTACCATCCTGTCTATCTGGCCAGTCTCCTGAAGCAGCAAACTGGCAGGAAAAATCTGGACAGATTCTTCGGGTGCTTCTACCCCCCGAAAGACTTGGGGTGGCAGGGGAAGCAGAAGTGCCTGTTTGGGGCTCTGAGGGAAGTCTGGCATGGGGTTTTGGCATGCACGGGGACCCCTCCTCAGTGTGTTGCTAGCGTCAGGTGTTCTTCACAGCTTTTGAGGAGATCTTGGTCCTCAGATCGTATCTCCTCCTAGGTTGTGAGGCCTGCGTGTGCTGCCCAGTCCCCTTAAGTCTCTGTGGAAAAGCTCGAGCTGCCACACTGGCCTTCTATTGCTGCCTGTAGGCAGCAGAAGATTTAATGGACGAAGAAGTGGATGGACCACCTGACATCGTAGCTACCTGGCCTTGGCGGAGGAGGAGCTCCTTTAACACCGCCAATTGCTTTTTAGCCACACGGTACCTGCCGATGATGGAAAAATTGCCGGATAGGTTGAACCAAAGTTGCCTCTCTATTGCAACTAAAGCAGCCATAGAACAGCTGAGGACGAGATCTGTGGCTTGGTGGAATGTACATATAAATGGGGTACATTTATATGTCAATATAGGTTTCATATATGAACATTGGATATATGTAAATATTTTACATTTCAGTCTCTCTGGCATCCATTCCCCTGTACATGCCATCCTGTCAAGAAGGATCCTTGGGGTGATTAAAATGCTGTTTTTGGGATGCACTAAGGAGCTTTGTTTAAATTATGCAAATGTATGGGGCTATGAGTAACTGATTACATAAAGTATTTCTTAGTCCAAATTTTCGTATATTTAAATGTGATGTGTAGTTCAGGCATTAAATACTTTTTGCAGTCATAAAGACATATTTAAGACAGTATGTTATATTAATTTACGAATTTACTTTTAAGCCTGTCTCTAGCCTTCACCTTGGGTTGCGTAAACATTTAACTCCTCATTCAAATGCTGTTGAGAGTAAAAAATTCCAAATGCCACATACGTCACATAAGATTTAAGATAAAGTTTAATTTCTTTTCTCAGTAATTTTCTCAGTAGTTTATCTTCTAATATAATCCAGTGTGATTTAATGCAGGTAAGTCATTTAAAAAAGGAATCTTTCCCCTCCGCTCTTCTAATCCTCCTCCTCTGCAAGAGAACTGGTAAATTGGCCCTGTGGCTTGAGTGATTGTGGCAAGGAGCCCTTCTCCTCTTGGCCCCCATCACACTATTGTGCAACTCGACTGGCTCTCGACAAGCAGTCAGGGGAGCTGTGCAGAGTATGTGATAAATTTATTTAATCTGTTCCTGGATTTTTCCATGTGCCAGGCTTAGGTCAATTGATTCTACCCTTTGACTAGTGACAGTGAATATCTATTAAGCTTTAAATAAAGTCATATGCTTTTTTGACCGTTGTTGATTAGCTGGGCATCACTCTAGAGAATTCTGAATGTTGCAGGTTTAATAATGTTTATGTACAGTATGTAAATGCAAAGGCAAGGGGAAGGTAAAGTTCACCTTTACCAACTTATCTTTTATGCACTGGAATTTTTACACCCAGTGGGCCTATAACAAACATTTTTGCATAACTTTGCTGTTTTTACTTTGTTGTTAAAATGGTATAATCCAAGCACTTACATGTTAAATTTTTTACAATTTTACTTTTATCCTCACAAACAGGTATCTAAGTACTGGTCATTTTTGTGCATTATTTGACAGAAATCTGTGCATTCACTTTTTTATTACAGTCCATTTAAGGAGTTAAAAGAGACTTAAGGAGAAAGAGACTTATTTTTGCACCCATGAACGTAAATTATTGTTTTCCAAATGCACACTTGATAGAAACTTCTGCTAGTAAAAATTACTTAAATTCCTAATGGCATTGCGGGATTAAGAAGAGCATTGTTTACCATAAATATGAGGATGCAGGACCAGCCTTTATGTAATACAACAGCATCCCACTGAAATGTGATGAAGATCCATTTGAAGTATTTATGGTGAAGGCTTTATAAAACAAATAACTATGATGGGGTAATGTGGGAAATGGAGCATGCCCTAAAGAACTGGGCTCCAAACAGCCATATGTGATTGCTCTCACTTATACTTTTGTGGGTTAACTGGGGCCACACGTGGAATCAACACACACACTGTCCATTCCAAGGTCAGGTTTTCACAAGGCTTATGGGGAATGATACAGGAGATTATTGCTACGATCAATAAGCTGAAAATGAAACAAAGGGGAGCTCACTTTATTGACTTTCTCATGTACAGTGGCGGCTTTAACATTTAATTGTCTCTTAGTATTTAGCTCACCCCTCAACGGCCTAAACAAAGAATAAGACCCAACATTCCCAACTGTCATTTTAAAAGAATCTTATCTCTCCATTATTTACACTCTTCTGAGAACATCTTGTACAATATGCGCCATGCAAAAAGGATTGCATGTTATGTGTTTTTAAACATCTCAGAGTCTCTTATGTTTGTCTTATGTCTTATGCTTCTCCAAATAAACACGAGAGTCTTCAAATATTTAGTGCGTCTTACATCAAAAGTCAAGAGCATCATGCTGCTCGTTCAGGTCATTCCCATTTCAACAAAATCATCCCAAACGTAAACGAGCTAATGATCGCTCCAAGTTCTTTACACCGCTAAGGATATTCTCGTTTTCTGTTTTTAATCCTTTGTTCTTTTGAAGGCCCTGGCTAATGGCACGGGGGTGCAAAATGCTAAAGCCTGTTTGAGGAGGAAGTAGAGGAGCCTAAATGAAAAAGACAGAGGGTCTTAACGCTCACTGGTAAAAGCAGCGTCTATACTCAACATAACAGAGACCAACCTGGTGGACATGCTGGAAACAGATGAGGTTTGTATTTACTGTGATGTGCCAAAGGTTTGAGTAACAAATCAAAAGAAATTACCAGATCAAAAAGAAATAAGAAGCTTTGGCAAAAAACATTATTTGTTGTTATTGCCAACCAACAGTGCATTCATTTGTACTTGTAGTTTTCTAATAGGACCTGTCAAAATTCTGTGCATGGGTGTTTAAACATTGGGAAATGTATAAAAATAAAAATGGTTTAAGCTGCGAAGCCTTTGGGGTCATTGAATATAACATGGCATTCATACACACCCACACAAAAGAGGATTTTTTTCTGGCTTTTAATGGCATTTCCGGCTGTGTAGTGTTGTGATTTATAGTGTGAGGAGGCGTGTGCAGGTCATGGGGCAGAAGCAGATTGGACTGCGTGTGTTCAACATATCCTACAACAGCAGGTTTGACTTCAGTTTATCAGCGACTTAGAAAAAAGCTTTTTCTAAATATTTCACTATTTTTAATTGTTATAATTTAAAGTGGTGCTTTTAATCAAATTAGACAATTCATTTTAAGAGTCACTGAGTTAGCTCAGTGTTTGCCAGTTTCGTGCTTTGTTTGTACATACGTAATATTTGCCATAAACAATATTTAATATATTAGCAATAATATCTAGGTGATCATTATGAATATGATTTTGCCACTGTCTGGGTGTATCAGAGTTTCTGCTAAATTTGGCGCTGGTCAGCATGCCCAGGAGTGACAAAATTTGATGTAAAATAAGAAAAAATGTTCTCTGATTTCTACACAGTGTTTATTTGTAATGTTTCTTGATGGACTATTCAGAGATAATTTAGAGTTATATAATTTGCAAGTCTTAGTCCATGTTAGGATTCCAATAACCTACAATGGCTTGTCAAAACTGTGTACAAGTTAACAAAGATTTAAATTATAGAAAGCTAGAGTCTGGTGAAACAGTTAAATTGTATTTATTAATTCACAGCAGGGGTGCCAGAATCCTCCCACCACCACTCACTGCCCCAGCCTCCCCTCCGCTTCCCCTTACAACTTTTAGCCCACTCAACCGAATTTAGTGGGCGAATATTAAAATATGTGCCTCTGCTACTCTCATTATAAAAGCATATTTCTAAAACATTCTAAAATGCACCACAGTTTTAGCTCCTGATATTATTTCTAACAGATGAAGGTGCCTTTTTGCCTCAGCCTTAAAATAAATGGCAGATCCCTGATGCTTTTGTTCATAGACCTAACAAGGAGTCAAACTTTACATTTAGGTCCGTAAATAGGCCATGGCAGTTATTCTGGAAGCACGGAATTAGGAAATAAATTGTCTTATTTATTGAGCTGAACTAAATTGTCTGTGTTTGTCACACAAATCACTGAGATTTTAGGAGGGCAAATTTAAATTTGTAACAATAATAATTGTTACAATTATTTTATGCATCAGCATATAATTTTCTGTAAATGGCATTACATACATAAGCTAAACGTTTTTCAGGATCCTCATGTAGTGGTCACAGCCCTAACAATCCTTAACCTCCCATCTAAAATGTGTAGAGGTAAAATATACTACTTTTCCTCACACTATACTGTGAAAAGGTGTAGTTATTTTTGTAATTAGGGTATCATGCCATTATGGGTTTTTGGTAATTAATTAATAGATAAAATAATACAAAATACTAATAAAAATGTATTATGCTAAATATACATTGAAGTGATTATCTAGGTATATTACAAAAATGTAGGATTTTTGCCTCTAATGCTAAAAAATAACACTCTGTAATGTTTGAGCTATTGAAAGTATGTAAATAGCATACCCAATCAGAGCACACACATTTGTTTTAAGGTTTAAAAAATTGTACCTGGTATAGATAATATAGTTATAAAAAAAATGTTTATGAAAGTACCCACATTAAACAAAATTAGGCTTGTCTGCTTAGTGGTATTTTTTTTTAACAGACATCGTGACCAATAATGTTTGAATTTATCCAGAATTGGGGTAAAATAGTATTTACCAGCAAAGTGTGTTTATATCCAGTATAATTTATATCCAGTATAATTCATGTGCTCTGACGTGACACTACAGCACTAGTGGCTTTGACCTCAGTGACTACTCGGCACATCTCTGCCTCTCACCACTGGATGCTTTAGAGGACTCAGGCGACTGCCATCACACAACTTAGTCTCTCTCTTCCTCTCTCTTTCTCTTTCTCGCTTCCTCTGCTGGGCTGTGAGTCCCCGAGGCAGCTTGTTAGTGGTGGGCCAAGTATTGATCTGGTAGGTCTGTCGATGCAGGGAGATTGAGCCAAGCTCCACTGGAGACTTTCCACCAGCAGGCTACTATTGACACATACACATACATACACACGAACAGAGCAGCGGCCCACTAGAGACTCTTCACAGGCAAGTTGCTATCGACGTGTTCACTGCTAGACTGACACAACTGCTCGCTGTATGACAAGGCTGAGACCAGCTCTTGTTCCCTGAGAGGCGTGCTGACACCAACAGTGACCCGCGCGTTAGTTTCTCTTTTCTTTCAACTTGCTCATCCTCTGTTTTTTCCTAATGCACTCCACAGGGAGCATGACTCTGACTCTGACTAGTGATCAAGGCAAGTTTATTGGAAAGTGAGCTTTTTTTAATGTTCTCTTTTTTGGGGAGTGGGTAGGAGCTAGGAGACTACTCAGTCAATGTTGGCGATTTTGTATATGGTACTTGTGTGCGTTGTAAATGCTTTGATTTTCATACAATATACCAAAGCTACATTTAGTTAGGTGAGGTCACAGAAACAACTCTTCTCTCATTTACAATAAACACCTGGAAGAAGTTCAGTGAGCATTACATGTCAAGATTGTGGCCCCTTTTTTGTGCTATCAAGCACAGTGAAGCGTGCCTCTGTGTTATCTGTCAGGCTCTGTATATATCGTGCACTGTCACTGTCAGACGCTAATGGAGGTACCACTGTGACGACGTCTTATTACTGCTGTGGCCCTGTCAATAGCATAGCCGTCACTTCAGTGCCACATGTCAACGTAACAAGCTTGCATGTCAGAATAATGTTGGAGCTCAGTGCACGTGCTTTGAAAGGGAAATATTGAAGAGGTGCTGTTCACCCTTGTGTCATTTTATCTGCCTGTCTAAATCATGTGGGAAGCTTGCAAGCTGTTGTGTATGTTGTTTTTTAATTGGCACAATGCAGTTTTGTTTTGCTGGCTTCAGGTGCCATTAATAAACATTACTTCAGATAGCACATCTCTTTTTTTATTTCTATTTTTCCCAGCACAACATGCACTAAGCACCTCTAAACTCATTCCCATCTCTCTTAATGAAACAACAACACTTCCTAACTTGAGGGTCACAACCTGGGAATAACATTGCCAATCTATAAGCATTTAGTACTCCCAGTGGTTTAACATGTCAGGCCATGAATAACCCATCCTGTGCTACGAGTGTCCACCTGCAAACCCTCATCCAGTCCAGGGACCCCCTTCGCCCAGCAGCAGTAGACATTTAATTGCTTGCGTTTATTTGTGGATTCCTAATTATTGACTAGAGGTAAATTATAACACCACTGCCTTTATGAAGAGACGGAAATGACTGCTAGAGCTAATGAACTGAGCCACCCTGCCTCCAGTCATTTATCAACCACATTCATCTCAGCCTGACAGCACATAATCATTTCAGAAGTCATGGGCCCCCTCCATCCTTATTTTTTTATGACTAGCAGGACTGAATTTCAAAGTCCAGAGATTCCAGTTTTTTCGGCAATTTCAGTGCCGTTTTTTTTTTGCATGTTTACATTATGTGGTTTTCCATATTGTGTGGTGAGTTTTTTTTTTTTTTGACCGATGTGTTGCTTTTTTCATTTTATTAGGGGCAAAATATACACACTACATGTTTGTAGGAAGTGGCACTAATTAAACTTGTAATTACTGTAACAATTAATGCAGCAACTGAGGTTGGCAAAGTCTGCAGCCCACAGTAACCTCCCTTGGGTGACCACGAACACAGAAAATACAATTTTTAATTACATTACCTATATAATGTTTAAATACTACATTTTTGTGTAACATGTTTATATACATTTGCATAATTATTTTAATACAGTAAATATTTTAATATAGTAATTGTACAATATTTTTATACATGGTCTCAGTCTTTAAACCTTTAGTCCACTCAATGTTGTTCATTAGCTTGGCATCTGTTTAGGAAAAACTTTGTTTCAGCTTTCTAAAATTTTTAACATCTAATCCATTACTTGACTTATATTACCCTTCTGCAGATTTTCCAGCCAACATTGCTTAAACACCATCGTTCACTTTCTTTCTATATAATGACTGCCACCCCACTCACATTTATCAGCACTTGTGATGTCAAGCACCAGTGAACTTGACATGACAGCACTGTCAACAGACAAGTCTTTCTTGAATGTGATGCTATTGTTTGATCCTCATCCTGCTCCCTCCCCTCCATCAGTTCCTAATGAGAGCGATGGAACAAAGACTTGCAAGTGGGAGTCCATATTTATTCTACAGTGTATTTAGGTCAGATCTACCGGCTCAGGTTGTATAGACCTGACGATGTGAGAAACAACATTTAAAACAGGAGTTTTAATTACAAGTATCTGTAGCCCCAAGTGTCCAATTCCCTTTTATATTGGTCTCCAGTGGCCTGAAAGGGAGAATGGAGAAGAGAGGCATTGCAGGGTGAGTAATTACTGGCACAGAAGAATAGATTGGTGCTATGCTTGATTTTCTTACCTGATCTCTTGTTTTCCCACATGTGACACATTCATTATCTTCTAATCAAATTCAGACTTTAGTAGGTCTTGGGTGTTTTGGTTGTTGTTGTTTTTTTGTTATTCCCATGTTCAATCATTTTGATTTCAAATTAAATGTGCGAAGATCAAAGATCAAAAAGCTTTATCTTCTTCTGTGATCATGAAACACAGTGTTTTTTTTAGATCCACACTCCATAGTGGCCTAGATGGGAGAAAATTTGTCAAAATGTTTTGAAGTGGCATTAAAAGTAGTTAGCAGCGGTTTGCTGACAGGAATCAGCAGTATTTAACAAAAGAGATATATTACTAATAATAATATTTTAAGACACTTTTTATAACTCACAAATCTATAAGTCCATCTTTTGTGTTTGCCAAATTTAGATGTACCATTCATAGATATTAGTAGACAAGTGACAATGATCATAAAATAAAAAAATCCGGTTGTTGAAACTTTCTCAAAATGAAAAGAAATCACATTCGTTACTTATTCATAACTCATGCAGAGTTAAATGCTTCCACTGAGCATGTGCTGATAAAATGTCACGACTCCAGCTTATTTGTGATTGAAGAAATTTAGTGTTACAATTCCCCCTCCCCCCTCGTCAAACTGAAGTTTATTTGAATAATTTTCTGGAAATTTCTCAAAACAT
Source organism: Ambastaia sidthimunki (assembly GCA_036877625.1). Taxonomy (NCBI): domain Eukaryota; kingdom Metazoa; phylum Chordata; class Actinopteri; order Cypriniformes; family Botiidae; genus Ambastaia; species Ambastaia sidthimunki. Next base: position 24,655 of record JAZGTK010001418.1, read on the forward strand.
GTCAGTATGTTTCCCAGTCTTCTTTTTACACACATCTACTCCTGATTTGCAAGCAGATTTGGCCCCACAAAAGGTACTCTCAACATTTTTAACAAAAGAAGCCTGATAAGAAGCCATTTAGAGTGAGTGTCTGATTGTGTGGATATGTATCTTAGTGAGATGGAGCTCAAAGTGCATTGTGACTGGGCATGTAGCGTCGTCCCAGGCATCTTCACACTTATGAAACTAGTGTCATTTAGTTGGACTACAAAACACCTTCATATTGTTGCTTTTTTTATTTTTAATTTTTTTTACTTTCTTCAGGTTAGGCCACACAATTCTCATGTTAATGAAAACACAGCCCAAAAGAGATCTTTTGTTGTAGTTGAATAGTGAACAGCTTACTAGGGCTGTCCAGGGAAAAGATTACCTGCTAAAGCAGCTGTTACATGATAATGACTGAGTCTGCCATCCCTGTGGGCCTGTTTGAGAGAGCACACCCGAGATGTGACTTGGACCTCCAAGGCTAGCACGGCATCAGATAGCTTTTCAATGTTGTCCAATAAAATTGTACATTTCTAAGAGTAATTAAATATTACATTTCTTTGCTGTAGCCCTCAAAGCCATATCTTCTGTAGCTGAAGTTTAACACAGCTCAAGCAAGCTTTTGATGAAGTCAGCACAGAGACTGGGTTGTACTCCAGTCTACCTGCCCCAGGGGAAAACACCGCTCCATCTCTCCCTAATGAGACACACACTTTTCTCCCTTTTTATTTCCTTTCGTCTTCATTTGTAATTCATCTATTTTAGGGCTGCTACCTAAATACTGTACAGTTGCACTTACTGTAGCTCAGATGAGTTTAGATGCTGTAGCTCTCAGTCAGAAACAAGGATTCTCCCGTTTGAAGCCACATTGGATTAATATAAAATATTTTTTTGTGATGAACGGTATGAAGGGTATAAAAAATATTTTACTGTCTTACTTAAAAGTTAATTTCAATATTTAGGATGATACAGCCCTTTGTTCCCCCAATGCTAATTACCACAGTGTCCTTGAGACGGTTTGGGGGAAAAGTAACATCCCTTCCTTATTCCCTGATTAATTAGGAACAGTGTCAGGCTGTGATTGGCATTCCAGCAAATCAAACCTCAAAACAATTCCATTTACTATTTGCGGAAATATGATTTAATGTGTGACCATAATTATTCACATCAAATGATTAAAGGGTAAGCCTTAGTGACCTGTTCCTTGAATTTGTCCCTTGTCATAATTGATCAACATAAAGTCTGCATTGAGAATCATTATCAAAGCCAAAGACACCCTGGAGAAACTGTCTGGTGTCAAAAAATGCAGAGAAAAAACCTCACTGTACTTTTTGACAGTTTTCTTTTCTTTCCCCTTTTTTCTCTCTCCCTAGATCCCCTCTACAGACCTGCTGATGGACGCCATGCTGGTGAAGATGAAGGAAGGCAAAGTGCTGACAGTAGAGCTGGCTGCACTACAAGCTGCAGTCAGCAGAAATGCCTGACCAGTGGAAGAAAAAGCTGGGGGCGGGGGATGGGTTGGAGCAAGAGTCTGTAAGATGGAGTGTGTGCCCTGCTTGGCAGTGGATGGCCCTTGTCTAAGCAGCACTCTCTCAGTTTCTCTGTTCCTATATCCTTGTAGTATTGTGCCTCAGAGAACAAACAGATTTATTCTTGGGCTAAATAATTCAATGCATTGATTTGCCTCCAAAAAAAAATGTATACACAGATAAAATGATGCAATGCTTGCGTTTTCCTGGTTTGTTATTTGACATTTACACATTGCACAGATCACAAATAAATGAGACACAAAAGAGATTATTAATTCTTTTATTGATCTGGTGTTAGGTATAAATTATTGTGCACTTGATGTTTTGACTTGCACATAGAATATTTAAGATGCACATGTTCTCATAAAAACACAGCAAACAAAAAAGAGCAGTTTACTTGTTCCAACAATCAAGATGTTACATAATCATACATAATCATAAACACTTCTACTTTGAAAGAATATTTAAGAAAAATAAAAATGTGTGTTCATAGTTGTGCTTGTCCCATTGTTTTGTGGTCACTCTGAGATGGATTTATTTACCTATCATTAATATCAGCATAAAGAAAAAGCAAGTCTTTACCATTTATGCAATTGTTATAATTGATGTGAAGTTGAGTATGCTTATGCTTATTTGTTTTTTTATTTATAGAAATTGTTTTATTTATTGTGAGCTACCTAAAGGTCAACTATGTTAATTGTAATTAAGAACTGATTTTATGAAAATTCACATCACAAGGACATTATGAAGGACACAAGTTGGTGGGTGCATTGTTTTGCTTACATAGACATTTTCACAATAATTAACAAGTAAAAACCTTGTTTGCAGACATGTATAATTGATTATATGTTTCACTGTTGATTTTTATTGCAGGCCTGTAGTACATTTTAGGAGCCATTCAGTTGTTTAGTAAACAGCCTAAATATAATGTTTTCTTTGTGTGGCAGCAATTACTGCAATTCAGTTTCAATGCAACAGATTATTTTTTAATATTTACGTGAGTATTATATAAAACACTGCATTTTTAGTGGCATATGTAAGCAGTTTTTCAAGTGTATATGTTACTGTTCAAAAGACGTACATTTTAAAATCTGTAAATTAAAAAAACAATCACTTATTGGGCGAAAGTAGCTTATTGCTGGTCTTTGCTCTACACAAAAGTTTTTTTTGTATTTTATCAACAATTTCAGAAATCTTTTAATGTTTTATTTGAAATATACCATAGATTTGTATCTTATGACTTATGATTATATGACATCTATTTTTTATCGCTTCTTTGTTTTCCTCACAATGTAAGTTGCTTTGGACAAAAGCATCTGCTAAATGCCTAAATGTAAATGTATATGTTTCTACCCAGTATTTGGACCTGGTCGCATAGAAAAAAGTTTCCATTTTCTTTTTTTCCTCTTTCCATACAATTAGAAACCTTGTAAACCACATAAAGCCATCCATTCAAAAATTTACTAGAAGAATTCAACTTCTTATCAGTTTTATGCTAATTATGCTGTTTGCATTCATCTCCTTGTAATGAAGGATTAGCTCAAGACATTGTCCCAAGCAACTCGGGGACCAATTTATCTGCTGCCCTAGGTCTGTGGGCCCTTGTGGTTAATTACAATACGTTAATGTAGTTTGGATCTTTTCAGCTCTGAATACTCAGGAGTATACTATTGTAAATATTTGTCCCATGTAAATTTGCTAGTTTCTTCTGACTGTCCTCAAGCATTATGTAGTTAATAACAAAATATATATTAACTCACATAATGTACTAACAAAACTCAGAGGAATCATTACTACAGAGGGGACCGGCATATACAGGAATAGCAGCACTTGAATTAGCAAGAGGCTGTATTTCTTTAACTTGATCTCTCTTGTCTTAATCCATACTGCATAGTCAACATGTTTCTGTAACCATTCTATCCGCCGTGTGGCCACTATTTCTGTGACACAGAACTCCCTTAGGTTTAATTAATAGGGACTTCCTCAGCCACCCACTGAACACGCCAACATTCAATCCCAAGTCTAAAATCCAACCCTATGTGCCATGTAATATCTCATGTTTTAAAGATAAATAAAAATGTAACCTATCCCTCTTAAACTCTTGCTGTCTCACTGCTGCTTTTTTGTAAAAGTCTCATTAAGAAATGCACCTTAAGGGACATACTGATCAGGCCTTCTAAATGCTGGTATTTTACCTTTTCTCCATCTCTTTGTTCCTCTTATCATTTTGTTTTTCCTATACACATTCATTCACTCATGTTCTTTTCTCTTAATCTCTTCTTTTTGATAGTCTTGGCAGGTTCCTCTGAGAGCGGGGGGTTCATCCCCCACTGTGAGTAGCTAAGTGTCACAGGGGCAGGTGGGAGTGATGATGAGGGGCTGCTCGAGCCTCAATTCATGAACCTCCCCTCCCCATTTTCAAAATCAATAACAGAGAGCACAGAGGTCTCCTGCAGCATTACTGGAACGGGTCCATCACAGGTCAAACCAGAATTTGTGCTTGGATGAAATGGCTGAGAGGCCAATTTTTTGACAACTAAAGTTAAACACGTTCACGTTAATCTGTTTGAAGCGAAACTGTAACAGGGATAAATCTGTTCACTAATTAGTATGCAAGACAATGTGCCTGGTAAGATACATGAACAAACTAAAAGGTGTTTTTAGATTAATTTACTGTACAAAAACTATTTTCTTTCCACTTCAGTACATCTACAGAAAACATGTTATATTGTGTTGATTGGTGTTAAAATTGCATTGCTTCTGTTCAGACTGGCGTTTTACAAAAAATAGAAAAAAATATTTTAGCATAAAAAATAATCATATGCTTCAGCTTTATTTCTGTATACACACAATTTTAAATTTAAAGTTATTGGTATGCTGAATTTGCCGAAAAGTGTAAACACATTTAAACATTGCTCTGTTTACAAATACTTTTTTGTCAAATGGTGACATTTTGGTGATGCAGGATTTATATACATACGCAGTTACATTAATAAGAGTTACACACAATAAGATGTGTAATTAATAACCAGATACACATGTAACCCACATATGGGTAAGTACACATTAGGTTCGTCTTATTGATACTGTAAATAAAATGAATTGTTAAATAAAGGACAACCAAATACTGTAAATATAACTGTAACTGTAGTAATATCAACAACAAATGAAATAAACAACCATAATAAATTGCGTATGTCAGTGTAATGTTCTGTCTGTTTCTGAGCTCAGTTCAGCTGCTACAGTTTCTTTCCTGAGCTTGGAGTGGACTTGCTTTAATCAGTACCATGTAAGGTTTTTTTCCAAAAGACAAAATCTGTGAATAGTTCATCACACGAAAACAAAAATTCCTACCACGGTGCTGAACAGCAAGAGGTAACCTTAATGAGGAATCTGAAAATCACGATTAAGCTGGGAGGTTCGCCATCTTCATCCATAACAAAATCAACGTAGAAAAAAATCTGGCCTATATAAGCACAGGCACATACATATCACTCACACATATATCACAATCTTTCATAAACACCAGTATTAGGTATACATCAGTTACCATTATTAAAAATAACTCTGGATTTGGAATTACAATCCAATAACTGAAGATCATACAAATGCATTTTTCATGCACAAATTTCCCACATGCTGAAAGATCAACACATAACTCAGTTAATATGGGTCAAAATGATATTCTTCCATTATGTTTTAACAAAACCATTACCTATTAAATATACGCAAGCACCTTAGAAGATAGATTACAGCATTTCGTGCAACTTCAAAACATTTTTATATAACATTAAATAAATTAGCAAATCTTCATTGGTGATCACATCATACTTCACCTAATAATCAAGACAGACTTCTATAACACTGTGTAAATAAAAATAAATTTGCTATGATGCAGTAAATATTTCATTAGCACATAGCCTACATGTGTTCATTATGTGTTCAAAAAATCGCCACTCACCAAGATTCAACAAACATTCTACAGTCTCAAATCAACATGAGAAATTAAAATGATTCCTCCATACTGCTCTCCGGTGTATATCAGTCTTTTTTTATTCTTAAAACAACTTTCCGTAACGAAAAACACTAATTCCATTAAATTTAATCCGATTTCTTTTGTCCTTGCAGCCAACTTAATCTCACACCTACTGCTGCATTCCCTTGCTCACGTTTAACAAGGAGCGGACATTGAATCTTACTTTTTTTATTTTCCATGACAGCTCGTCTATTACTAGGCAAATCTACCAGATTCTGGTTCCATGCTGCATTTTGATTGGAGAATTCTTTTTTTTAGCGGTTACTACCATTTTACAGATTACTACCCAGAACATTTTTCCATCACAATTCCTATAGGGGCTACACACACATTAATTAAAGAAGTTACAGAGTTAAAGAGTTACATTAATTCATATAAGTTATTTTCATCACAAACCCCAAAAATTAAATTATATGTAGGAGAGACCAGGGTGTACTGTAGCAAAACACATTTTGTTTCAACATTTCGTTGTTTTTTATTTTGCGTTCTGGAAATTTACAATGGTGGACACCACAGATATTGTATACTAAACGGTGTAAAATCAATTACAACAACTAGTGCTGTTGATACGTGTGGTAGGTTATATGAACCATATAGCTTGAATTTGTGCTAATCAGTTTTATGCCAGTAATTGTTATTACCCATTGCCATTACCCATCATCCAAAAACCCCTTTCATTTTAAACATAACTAAACATAGTAAACATATATAGAAACCAGTGTTTCATGTTTTTTGTCCAGCCATTAGGTGTCCAAGTATAGCAGAATGGAATTCTGCCATTTCTTGGAGTTGTTTTTGATAGAAATGTCTCTGTGATGAACTAAAATACATCTCTCTCAGCGTCAGACTAAGGTCAGGCTAATCAATTGTTATGGAGATCAGTAGCATGACTCACTAAAGGGGCATCTTCCTTTACTCAGCCACAAAAATTTAATTTTGTTTGTTTTTGTTCATTTAACATGCATATTTTGATTTACAATAACCTTCTGTTTTATATAATAGACATGTAATTTAACATTTATTTATGCTTATTTGCAAATTAATTTTTAAATATGAAGTTATACTTTATTTCAAAATCATCCTAAATCCTTTGTCTTATACAGCTCTTCTGTTGGGTGGTGGTCATTTATTATTGGGAGTTCACACCTGTAACTAATTTCTAGCTGGTTAAACTGATGGTGTCACAACTCATCCTATGATGTCTAAACATCCTGTCTGACTGGTGAAATAATGAAGCACTTTAGGACAGGTAATGATATGAATTAACTTTATTGATAATTTCTTTCTTTCGTTCCTTTTTTCACTATAGTGCATTATAGTACAACTTATTGAGTAATGTCACTTAGGCCTAGTTTTAAAACAAGCTACTAAAAAGCAATTTGCCAAAGATAATTTGCACTTTCTTGTATTTTTATATGGTAAAAACTGTGGGTTTTTACCATATTTAATTTACTGATGGTTTGCCTGCTGTTGTTTAAATTTATTCTTTTAGTTATAAATAATTTTATCCAAAGCAACTTTCAAAGAGAGAAGCAAGGTTGAACATTGGATTATGGATTAGTTAAGTGTCTGTGAAACTTGTGTTTTAAATAGTTTCTTGAAGGTTATGATTGTCTTAGCAGATCAGGTGGAGGCTGGGAGATCCTTCCACCTGGAAGGAAGAGAATAGGTGAATGTTTTAGAGAGCGATCTGGTACCTCGTGGGGGAACAATCGCTCATTTACAGAATGTAGGAGGGAGGGTACATATATCTGAAGTAGTGAGTTTAGGTAGGAGAGTGAAGTTCCGGTGACTCTCCTAAAGGCCAGGGTCAGAGATTTAATTGTTATGCAAGCAGCTGCAGGTAGTCAGTGGAGTGAAATCAGGGGGGGTGTGAAGTGATGTCTCTTTAGCTGATTGAAGACCAGACATGCTGCAGCATTCTAGATCATTTGCAGGTTTTGGTTGCGTTGGCTGGAAGGCCAGCCAGTAGGGCATTGCAGTAGTCCAGCCTTGATATAAAGAGTGCTTGGACTACGAGCTGCGTAAGGACAAGAAAGGTATGATTTTACTGATGTTGTAGAGAACATACCTGCATGACCTGCATGTTTAATTACTTGTTCAACATCATGGGCAATCAAGACCCTAGTATGCTGCTTACTTTCTGTTTTATCAAAAAATGTATGTGTCCCATAACATTAAAATAATAAAAGGTGATCAATGAGTTTCTAGATCAAGCTTCATTAGACTTCCATAATCCTTTGAATTGTACACAATATAGTCTAAACTAACAATGAAACATTCACTACTTAGCTATTTTTTATTTCATTTAAACTGTTCATTGTAGCTCTTCTAGAAATACACAGTCTATAGTAGGGCAAAATTTCAGTAATTTTAAACAAAGCAGTGACTGATCAGAATCAAACCAGCTTTTGTTGTGTTGTTCATTTTTGCAGACATCCCATTGAATCATAAATCCCCCTACAACCAAAAGAATGCACTGGTAACATGGTGCTTTAGATCTGCTAACAAGTCATTCTGGGGTTTAATTAATGCTTGTACTGATCTCGTAAGTGGCAACAATCCTTAATAAAAAATACTGTCAGTTCCATTATTTTTACACAAGAGGGAGCTATTGTCAAAGGCTAGGCTGACCTGATAAACATATTCACATTAAATACAGATATCTAAAACGAAAGTCGCAACATTTGTAAATAATATTAAAAATCAACTTTAAATTGAATGTACTGTTTACTGCATTTTACTATCTAATTGTAAAGATTGCATACCTATTTATTGTTATTAGACAGTGTCTAACTATGATGTGATTAAATAAATCTGGTCTCTATATTCATTTTGTACGTTTCTTTTAATTCCCAAGCTATATGATATGCCTAAAAGAAAACCTGATAAATAGTTTTACTTTGCATAATAGTCAGTCATATAAAATATTAAGACTATATGGGAAGAGTGAATTTGTTGAACTGAATTAAACATACGGTGTAAGTAAAATATTTGTACTTACTAAGAACGTATGTTAGTTCCTGGCTTTTTCGACGCACTAAAAGAGATAAGACAAGACTTTTCTTACCACAACATGTTGGTTTTTACAGTTTTTAATTACTTTGATACTATATTCACATGAAAGTGGTAAATGCGAGCATAAAAATTACATTACGTACCCAAATCTGCATTAAATCAATAACGCCTGTAATTTCTGTCCTATGGATAACAAAAGGTTGGATAAATGAAGATTTGGCACCACCATGTGGTTATTTTTGACAGAAGAATAGGGTGTCCTGCCAATACTGAAACTGATACTTAATAGTCAATTATGCCAATGCAGAGTCGACACACTTATTAGTGTGTTTTGACTCAGTTTACTAATATTGTAATTGACCATTTTGGGTGACCCTTAACAGATCATTCTGTGTCAAATTAACCAAATTTTGGAAATGTCTCCAGCTCAAATTTTTGATTTTTTAAAAATATTTTTAAAGACCAACATAAATAGTGACAAAGGCCAAAATATTAATAATAGTTAATAGTTTAGTTAGTGAGTAATTCACAAATTTGTAGAAGGGGGGGTCAAAACAACAATTTTCACCCAAAATTGGGAGCTATTATAGAGGGGATGAAATGCCTGCATCATTGTATACATGCCAGTACCTCAAGAGGTATTACAGATATTTTAATGTCTCATTCTTAAACAACATTTCTTTGGGGGAAAGCATTTATTTATATGGCTATGCTGATGACATAAGGATCTAAATGTAGGCATTAAACTTTTAAACTGTACACAATTTCAGTTGCCAAAAACAAAAACACTTTGCAAAAACCTGGAAGTTAATTTCTTTTATAGAAGAATGTCTGAAGAACAAATAATGTTGAAAGGAGAAATGTATCTTCTTCCCTTCTATCAAAGCAGCTGCATTAAACAACTTTTTCAGGGTCTTGGAATTACTGCTAAAATGATCAAGATGAGACACATTAAATGTTCTTTGTAGTTTATTCATAATTGTATTCATAATCTGTATTTGTATTAGTTCAGGGAATTCTGGGAATTTTGAATAAAGGAATGTTGTTAATTATGGCCTGGAAACCAATAATGTAAGGACCCTATTGAAACTGCTCTGCTTATTATATTCAAAATGAAATACATTTTTTTACATGCTTCATGTAAGTTTGTATACATGTCAGAAGTGGTAAAAAAAATACATCTGATATGGGTTTCAGAACGAAGTGTGGCAAATGGCTCTATAGCACCACCAACATTGCAACTGCTACATAAAAGTCACAGCAATATCAGCAATAAAATAAATCACAGCAATAAATTTAATCTGCAATTTTTTGCAGTTTTAGCCATTTCCAGGCATTTAACAACTAGAGATTGCATTACATCAATATCGGATTTGGTCAGTCTAATGTAACGTCCTTTGCAATGTTTGATTGCACAACTTTTAAGTTGTCTGTGGTGGCCTTATAAGGTTCCCCCAAGGTTTTTTCTCCATCTATACATGGAGTTTTGGTTCCTTGCAACTGTTGACTTGCTTACTGGGAGACTGCTGACATTAGTTTGGCCTAAAGTTTTGTAAATAGTTTTTAAGACTGTATTTTATATATTATATTAAAGCAATATTAACAATTTCATTAGGCTATACTATTTTATTTCTCCTATTCTCTTTCATTACGCAATGTTCAGATATTTTGCTTTGCTTTGAAACAATGCAACATTATTAAAAACGCCATATAAATAAATCTGAATTAAATTGATTTTTTAATGTGTATTTGATAAACTAAGATTTACCTCACATATATTGTTGAATTATTAGAACTTTCCTGGCTGACTGGTAAATAGCAGTCATTAGCATGTCCTGGCCACTTGAATAATATGAAAAAATTAAGTGTTGAAAATATATTTTAATTTTTCAGGTGATATTGTTCAATATAACGCATAGCAGTGGATACTGTAATAGCTGTATAGTACATTTATGAAATCCAAAATTGAAATTGTACTGCATGACTTAAATAGCAATGTTAACCTTATTCTTAACAACAGAATATTTTCTGTTCTGTCAGAAATCAAAATATTAAAAATATTGGTTTTATGTCAATAACTAAAGATACTTTTCTGGCTTTAACATTATTTGTTCCTCAGACAAAAATTGTTAATCAATGACTTTTAATATTTTGGCTTTCTTCACTGTTTATATTGGTCTTGCTTCTGTAAAGACACAGTTTGTTGTACCACATCCTAGTAAAACATAACCCATGAGGGGGTGAAAACAGAAACAAAAATAAAATTTACTAAGCAGCCATGACAGGCCAAAGCACTACAGAGCAATTTCCACATGCTGGTTTTTGGAAAACAATGCATGCTGGGCAACTCTCATGTGTGTCTTCAGTTTCATAAAGTTTAAGCATGCCTCAAAAACATCTGCATATCAGTGGCGGCCGGTCAATAGGGGGCCGGTCAATAGCCCCCCCCACCCCCTCCCCCCCCAGCCTCCTTTAACATGTAAACAATAGTTAAATATAATACATATAATATATTTACATATAATATATATAATATATATAGTATTTTACAGTTAGTCATATTATCATTTATTGAAAATAAAAAAAGCTAAACTATATTTCTTTCATATGTGTTTGCGGGGCGCCGGACTAATGAGTGTCTATGTAGGTACACGAACTTTTGAAAAGCATGTGATTTGAGGCTAAGCTCTAATTGGCTTATTTTAAATTGTCCTTGGGGCTCAGCGCTCTCCGAACGAGCTCAGCAGCTGCGCGTGAGTTGAATGAAAGGTACCGATGAATGTGGAAGCAAGCGCAATCTCGAGATGAAAGAAAATTCGTTTTTATCTTTACAAAGATACCCGTTCGCGAGGCGTTCGGATGAAGAAAAAAAAAAGGTCAAGGACTTTGGACCGATCGACCGTACTTGCAAATTCAGCAGCAGTCAAGTGATTGTGGTCGCGCCTACACTGTTTATTTAAATAAAATAAACAGTTTTATTTTTTATTTTTTTTCTCAGTTGTTTGCGCCCCCCCAAAATGTTTTAGCACCAGCTGCCAATGCTGCATATAGTATTACAGTTTGATGCATTATGTAGTGAATGAGACAGATCAGACAAACTAGTTATGTTTCATTAATGTTGTGTGTGTATTCACTCGTGATATGCATAAGGGAAATGTATAAATATTTACCTAATCCTCCCCATGTGTTTGATGTTTTACTATGTTGTTTTATGTTTTATTAATCTGTGTTAATCCATGTAAGATATCTATTAGTTGCATTTTTGATTTCTTTACTTTTTTATTTCTGAACTTTAATGTCCATTTTATATTTTATTATAACTTTTTGATAGCTTTATATTTTTATTACTAAACTCAACATCCATTCAAATTACATATGCAAAACAGCTTGTTGAAAGACAGAGTAACCTTTCCCTCCTAGAGTATGACCTCTGATTAGATCACACTTTTAACTGTGAGGGGGTGAGATCAACAAACACTACATAACTTTTTGATTTTTTTTGCAGGCATAATGTCTGAACATGTCAAAAGCCAGGAAAAATTTTGACTGTGTTTAGACTGTCAGACCAAATACGATTTTTGTGCATATTTAATTGGAATATAATCATAATTAGCAAGTGTGAACAACAAAACTTGGACACAGACTACTTGGTGATTAAAAATCTCTTTACATCCTTACAGCAATCACTTGATAGTAAGTGGTCTAAATATAAACCTATAAATATTTACTTTCTTTGGATGGTGCAGGGCCATAAAATGTTCATTCATTTATTGCATTAAGTCTGGACACAATGATTGAATGTCCTACCTCCCTGTCAAACTATGTATGTTGATGTGTTGGAGAAGGTGTGGCTTTGGAGAGCACTCTGAATGGAGGGTAAGCCCTTATACTCTCAAAGCTAGGTTTGCTAGTTCTAGCATCTCTGAAATTTCAGGCACTGTTTTCCTGAATACATCACAATTTTTAAATCAACTTTAATGACTATAATGTTTGGAGCAGAGACCAACTAGCCTGATGGCATATGTGGCATATGAGGTCTGAAAGCAGAGGGTAAGTCTATGGATTAGCTCTCACACTGAATACGGTTTGCCAACCCATGCAGAAACATTGATTCCAATTGGAGTCTGTGGCCAATGTGGAAAACTTCACTGAATAATCACTGCCTAGTCTCATTTAAGAAGGTCTGGAATTAAGAGAATGTTTCTATTTTCACGTTGACCCACACAACCAGACCGCAACAAAATTACTGTGGCCAACACAGAGAGCAAAGAACAAAGAACACTTAGATAGGATGATAGAAATGGGGATCATCAGAATTTGCACCTCCTCACATGCCATACAAGCGTTGTTGTTAGCAAGGATGTCTCTGAGATTTGATATACTTACTGGGTCCATTTTGTGGTCAGATTGTTATGTCAGGATTGGATTCATGAAGCAGATCCAAAAGCAGAGTGCACTCAAATAGGAGTTTTTTTACTGTAAATAAAATGCCACAGTTCAGGGATGGTAATGGCCAGATATTGTACAGGCCTTTGCAAATGAGTTAACAGACTTCAATGGGAAGATAAGCAAGGAACAAAAAATGAATAATAAATTCAGCAAGCAAACAGAAACAAACAAACCATGTCATGAAAAAATGGTTTGACTAGGAATAACAAACACTAGGGCTTACAAGGTGTGGCAGTAAGGTTCTCCATGCTTACAAGTGATTGGTTTGTTGTTCGTTCATTAATGGTCCTATCATCGGGCAGTGGGGAATATATAAAGTCGTCAAGGTATGTCGGATAAAGTTTGCGGGGTTGTTTGTAACATCCTTAATGCTCACGTTACCATTTTTCATAGAAAGGCAAATTGAAGGGAACCCCGTGGCTGGCATTTGGCTGAGGCTGCCCCTCTGCAGGTAAGGAAGATGGTCATGTTGTAGCTGTATATTTGTTGTGCTTTATTTAGGAGTTTGAGCGAGACCGATTCGGCCCGACGGGTATGAGTGTCCAGTCGACGTTGCAGACGTGTTTTGTCCCAGGGATGATGGTGGAGTATTTGAGGCAGGCAGGGACTTTACACACCTCCAATAAAACTCATTCAGGTCTTCAGCAAGTCGTTGATTCACCTCAGTGCTTGGGGATGGTGTCTTGTAGTTTGTGATGGCTTTCAGACCTTTCCACATTGAAGTTGGGTAGTTAGAAATGAACTGATCTTCTAACCTTTTTGCATAGGTCCTTTTAGCCACTCTAATCTCCTTATTCAGTATGTTCCTGGCCTGATTGTACAAGACTATCCCCTTTTCTGTAGGCATCCTCTTTGACCTGACGAAGATGTCTGAGTCTGTAAACCGTGGCTTATCATTGTTGAATGTTAAATAAGTTCAAGTTGAAGTTTATTTATAAAGCGCTTTTCACAATGGTAAATTGTTACAAAGCAGCTGTACAAATGACAGTGAAAACATCCAGGCATAGATACAGAAATGTGAAATATGAAATGTTATATGGAGTATATGACATATGCAGGTATATGTAAAATATAGAATTTCTAGACAGTACTTAAGACAGCAATTATGTGAAATTATCTAAGCGAATGTCAGCAGACTCCCTGCAAGCAAGCCAACAGGGCGAAAGTGCCAAGGAACCAAAACTCCAGAGGTTGATAAGTGGAGAAAAAAACCTTGTGAGAACCCGGACTTGACAGGAAGGGCCAGTTCTCCTCTGGCACGCTGCAGTCAGTTTCCATGACTAAGACAGGTTAAACGGCAAGCATTACAATAAAGACTTACATAGAGTATGGGACTAATTTGATTTGATGGTAGTTTGGAGATTAAAAAAATTTAACAGGAGTGAGACCATGACAAGGGAATAAAAACAGAGCAGGAAAATTTTAACTTGTGATAAAAAAGGTTCCTGATAGCAGCTCTAGCAACAATCCGCTGTTACAAGGTGGAATGTAGGCTGGTGATATGATGAAATTGAGAGGGTAATATGATTAATTTGAAACCAGTCAGATGATCAATGAGAAAAAGATCTTTATCCTTATTGAAAAGGACACTGCTGAGGCTGTAGATGATTTGTTGAGTGGGATGATCACACCAGTGCTTGACAACTTCATGGAGGGCCTAGGTCTCTTGAAGATTTACCAGTAGCTGGATCCACGTAGAGGCAGGCAGATCCAAAACTCCCCCGGGAGGAAGCCCCAACAAAATAACAGATAATAATTAGCGTAGCTGCTGTTCATAATCTTTCAAGCATGAAAACAAATATTCTATAGGTGGAAATAGAAATGCGAGGTGTTCTGATATATTAAGAAAGTGCAAGACTAAAGAGGTGTGTTTTTAGTCTAGATTTAAATTGCAGGAGCGTGTCTGAGCCCCGAACAGCATCCGGAAGACTATTCCACAGATTTGGAGCTAAATATGAGAAAGCTCTGCCGCCTTCCGTGGACTTATTAATTCTGGGAACAACCAGGAGTCCAGAGTTTTGAGACCGTAGAGCACGAGATGGATTATAGTGAGTTAGAAGATCTGAAAGATACTTGGGGGCTATTCTATTTAAGGCTTTATATGTAAGCAATAGAGTCTTATACGTAATACGAAATCTGACAGGCAGCCAGTGTAGCGATGACAGAATAGGGGTTATATGATTGTGTTTTTTTTCCTAGTAAGGACTCTTGCAGCAGCGTTTTGGACTAATTGTAGTCGGTTTGTTACTAAGGCAGGGCAACCACCTAAAAGTGTGTTACAATAATCTAGTCTGGAGGTCATAAAAGCATGGACAAGCTTTTCTGCATCAGATCTAGTTAGGAAGTTACACAGCTTAGTAATATTTCTTAGGTAGAAGAAGGCAGTTTTTGTAATATAAGCCACATGATCTTCAAATGACAGATTACTATCGAGTATGACGCCCCGGTTTTTAACAGAATTAGATGTGGTTACATTACATCCATCTAATTTGAAATTGGAGTTTGATAATTGATGTTTACTTGAGTTTGGCCCAATAAGTAGAATTTTTGTTTTGTTCGAATTTAAAAGAAGAAAATTACTTGCCATCCAGTGCTTTGTCTTTAAAACAGTCTGAGAGTAACGCTAACTTAGTAATGTCGTCTGGTTTTGATGAAATGTAAAGTTGAGTGTCGTCTGCGTAACAGTGGAAATTTATACC